>JAJONR010001317.1:0-112800 GCA_029582245.1 Solanum etuberosum
TTTGTTTTTAGTCTGTCCTTTACTATTTCTAAGTCTTCTTCTATGTTTATTTCTCCGTAGCTATAATCATTATTATCAATTATTGATATTATATTTTCAAAAGGGTTTTCTATTTTTATCTTGTCTATTTTATTTCTAGCTGTAATTTTATGTTTGGTTGTTAGTATATACAGGATTTTGCATCTTGCTGTAAATATTTTACTTCCAGGTGCTAGTTCTATCCCTGATACTTTCCAATACATTACTAATGATTTGTCTATGTTTTTATCACTAATTGCTACTGAATAATTAACACTTATTATGAACTTAAATTTTTGATATATTAAGTTTCCTTTTACCGCACTTATTATACTTTTTTCTATAGGTTGTATTATTCTATCATCTGCTAAGTATATTTCTATTGGTGTATCTATTCCTTCTCTAAAACAGGCTTTTATTAGTATTTCTGTTCCTCCTAGGTGTACATAATTTATTTGTTCTTTGGCTTTAATATTTTGTGGCCGGTGAAAACATCTATATGAACACCGTATAAGTAATGCCTCCAAATCTTTAAGGGGAAAACAACCATCGCTAGCTCAAGGTCGCGGGTAGGATAATTCTTCTCATGAACCTTAAGTTGCCTTGAGGCATAGGCAATGACTTTCCCATTTTGCATAAGTACACATCCTAACCCAACTCTTGAGGCATCATAATAAACAAGAAAGCCATTAGTCCCTTTCGGTAGAGTCAACACCGGAGCGGAAGTAAGTCTATCCTTCAACTCTTGGAAACACTTTTCACATCTTCGGACCATATAAACTTAACCTTCTTTTGGGTTAACGCCGTCAATGAAGAGGCAACTAAAGAGAAACCTTCCACCAACCTTCTATAGTAGACGGCTGAACCTAAGAAACTCCTAATATCTGAAGGGGATAGAGGTCTAGGCCAACTCTTGATTGCATCCGTCTTATTAGGATCTACCTCAATACCCTTGCTGGAAATAATGTGACCAAGAAAAGCCACGGACCTTAGCCAAAACTCACATTTGCTAAACTTCGCAAACAGTTGTTGGTCCTTGAGAACTTGCAACACAATCCTCAATTGATCGATATGCTCACCCTCCCTTCTTGAATATATCAATATGTCATCAATGAACACAATCACGAACATGTCAAGGTATTCCCTAAATACCCTATTCATCAAATCCATAAATGTCATCGGAGCATTATTCAAACCAAACGACATCACCAAGAACTCATAATGACCATATCGAGTCTGAAAATCCATCATCAGAATGTCATCTTTCTTCACCCTCAATTGGAGATAATCCGACCGGAGGTCAATCTTAGAAAGTAGCTTGCCCCTTGAAGTTTTTCAAACAAATAATCTATCCTTGGGAGAGGATATTTGTTCTTAGTGGTAACCTTATTCAATTGTCGATAGTCAATACACATACAGAGTGAGCCATCTTTCATTCTCACAAAAAGAACTGGAGCACCCCATGGAGAGATACTCGGTTGTATGAAACCCTTATCCATCAAATCTTTAAATTTCTCCTTTAATTCATTAAGTTCTTCCAGAGCCATATGATAAGGAGGAATAGAGATAGGTTGCGTATCTGGGAGAAGGTCGATGCCGAAGTCTATCTCCCTCTCGGGGGGAATACTGGGTAGATAATTTGGGAACACTTCCAGAAACTCATTCACAACGGGGACCGACTAGAGAGTAAGGGTCTCAGAATATATATCCCTCACCCTAACTAGATGTTAAATGCAACCCTTAGAAATCATCTTTCTAGCTTCAAGACAAGAGATAAACTGACCCTTAGGTATAAAATTTCCCCCCTTCCCCTCTAGAATGGGTTCATTCCAAAACTGAAACTTGACTACACGTGTTATACAATCAATAGAAGCATAACATGAATGCATCAAATTTATACCAAGGATAACATAGAAATGTAGCATATCAAGCTCTACAAGGTCAACATGAGTGACTCTATGGAACAAGGAGATGGTACACTTTTTATAAACTCTCTTAGCCACTATAGAATCACCGATGGGGGTAGATACTGTAAAAGGATCTAACAACACATCCGGAAGAATATCGAATATCATCGCCACATATGGCGTCACTGATAAACGCTCAACTACACCTCATTTGATACTAGTTGTAGGCGATCGTAATATAGTATAAAACCCAACAAGGAGTTGGGGTCGAACTAACAGGGAGCGGTACAAGATATAATTCAATTACGAGGTTACAAACGTGTTCTAATTGGTTATAAGAATAGATATTATCGAAATCATTAAAATAACTCAAAGGTTTTGACACAAATGTCAGATGGGGGGATTCGTTTGTCAATTAGCAACTACAACAATTACGAATATAGGTGAATAAATAAGTAGAGAGGAATTCTTAGGGATGTTATTGATTATAGGCTAATTTTGCTATATGGGTAATTGGAGTTTACTAAAAATTGTTGAACCTCAGTGAGTAGGCTAGACTATGGATGCAATAGCTCTCGAACAACTATTACAGTTGATGAGTCTGAGATCTCGACTCATTTAGGGTTTTGTTTAGATAGTATAAGTGTCCTCAAATGCCTAATTTATGCTCTAAATTGATGTTAAAGTTTTGCTTCAAAGCTAAGGAGCAAGGCAACAACATGACCGGGTAAAAAGGAGCAATAAAGTTGAAGAAGTGAAAAAAGAGATCCTGGTGATGGCCAAGACCACTCTGCGAACCGCCGACTGGCTCATCACTCTACCCAAAGTTCCAGCATGACAGCCCTGAGGATGAGAGAAATTGGGCGAGGCACAAACCCTATCGGCGATGAGCTGACTGGATCGGTGAAGGAAGGTTAGACCGGCGAAAGTTACAGAATACGCCATGAAGATGCAAGAAGATTGGCTATCCAAAGGAGCGAAGGGAGAAATGCAGAATCCATCAGCGACCCCGACATAGATCGCCTAAAGTTACAGTAAATAATTGGATGAAAATAAGAAACTCGAAGGCGATGGACTTGGGTGTTTGGCGAGTCGCCAACCAGTCGGTGAAGCCCGACTTTCCTCGATGATTTTCTCCAAAAGACTAAATTTTGGATCAGTATAAATTGATATTTTGAAGAGAGAGAAGGCATCCAAACATTGGGAAACTCATTCCCAGAATAAAAAACATTGTTCTTTCTCAGTTCTAAATCTTTCAAGTAGATTTAGAGTTGGGTTTTGTAATTAAAGCAAATTTTACTCATTTTAAGGTCTTGGAAATCAATACCCAACTATGGAACATTTAGTAGGTATTGAATTTTCACTTTTTACGATGACTAGCTAAAACCCCATTCTTGGGGGTTAGACCATGTGATTAATTGATTAATTTAGGTGATGGGTGTTACAAATTATTGATTGTTTTGCTAATTCGAATTGGGTCTGATTTATTGCTGCTTTTATTTTGCTGTATTGAATGTTTATTTCATTGTCACTAGTGTTTTATGCTTGCTTGAGAGACAAGTTTAAAACCAAGGAAATAAATTAGCACTCGTAGTGATTTGGCTAATGTGGGTTCAGCTCGAGAGAGTAAATCCTAAGTCTCGTGCTACCTATCTAGCTCGAGAGAGTAGATGGAGTGAGGTTTTGGGCTGGTTTTCATGTTTAGTCTGTTGAGGTTCGAGAGAACTCAATTGAAGCGAGGTAGTTGTTTGAGAGAAAGCTATCTCATCTAAGATCCGTTCTACTCACGAAGAGTTAGTAACTTTTAATAATTAGCTAACACCCATTTAGCATTAATTGGCAGTTAATTGGTCAATCCCCCAAGTACCTCTAAATCATTTGATTACCCCTGCTATTTGTTATTGTTGTGGTTGCTAATTGATATCAAATTCCCCCACTTGACATTTATGTCACCCTTTTTGACTTATTTAAGTGATTCTGATAAATTCTATTCCTACAACTAATTAAATCACATTTACTACTTAGTAATTGAATTCAAACATATATTACTCCCTGTGGGTTCGACTCCAACTCTTCGTTGGATTTTATACTAGTGAACGACCGTTTACACCTAAAAACGGATGAGGTGTATTTGAGACGTTAATCAAAATGGCGCCGCTACCGGGGAGTGGTGTTGTTTAGAATTCTAGTATTGAATTTGAGGTCAACAAGATGATGGTGGTGAGTTCTTTCACGCCAACGAAGATCTAATGGAGGGTGTAGGTGCTATTCACCTACCTCCGGCTGTGAATCATGCTGAATTTCATGTGACAAACACAATGCTGCACCTTTTACAAGGTAAAGGCATATTTGGTGGACAAGAGCATGAGAATCCCCCTGAGCATATTCACAATTTCGTTGAAGTGTGTAGCCTGTTCTCACTCAAGGATGTCACACAAGAATCAATTAGGCTCCAGTTATTCCCGTTCTCTTTAATGGGAGATGCAACCAAGTTGTTAACAAGGCTACCAAGAGACTCCATTTTGTCATAGGAAGAGCGTACCGACGTAGTCTACGTAAGGTTCTTTCCACCCTCAAAGATTGTGAAATTACGTGACAACATCCAAAACATCAAGAGAGTAGAAGGGGAACCAATTCATGAGACGTGGCTGAGATATCGAAAGTTGCTATTATAATGTCCTACTCATGGGCTTCTAGGTAATGTGATACTTCAATATTTCTACAGAAGTTTAGACTCAGTGAACAAAGGAGCAGCCGACCAGCTGGCCCGAGGAGGAATAATGCTCCAACCATTTGAGGTACCCTCATCCCTTCTTGATGAAATGACAAAGATCAATTAGGCATGGTACACTCAAGAGGACCAAGTTTCCCCGTTTAGTTTTAGGATGACGAAAGAGCAACTTGAGAAGGAGCAAAGAGAGGGATGAGAACATTAACAAAATGATGTCCTAAATGGAGTTGTTACAAAAGCAAGTGTTAGAAAAGGTTTGTGAAACCAAAGGGAGTCAGAAGAGTGTTTAGAGTTGCGGAGGGTTCTCACCCGTGCCACTTAAAGCCGGATGGGAATCAAGGTCGGAATGAGGAGGGTTCTCACCCGTGCTACTTATAGCCGTGTGGGAATCAAGGTTGGAAATCATATAAGAAAGAATAGCAGAGACGATACTATCAAGAATGGACTAAACAAAATGACCCTTGAAGGAGAGAATGTAATCATGAAGAGGAACACACGAAATCAAGTGAAAGCCCAAGATCAAAGGGTAGTTCGGGTAGCCCACGAGTGGATGATTTGTTGTTGCGTATCTTAGATAAGGTTGAAGGATCTAATGACATGCTTAAGGAGATGAAAGGTGATTTCTTGTCGTTGTATAATAGAGTGAATTCTCATGCAGATGCAATCAAGCAACTTGAGGGTCAACTGAGTCAAGTTTCAGGGGTGAAGCTAAATGCACAACAACTTTGAGGGCTGACTATGACAAAGATTTGGCAGTGGTTGATTGAATAACGCTATCAAAGACACTTCATCCAATTCTAAGCGTCAACGTTTGTTAATCAATATAAAACCCAACTGAATGAGTTAGGGTCGAATCCCACAGGGAGCGGTACGTGTTTGAGATTCAATTGGGAAGTACAAATATGCTCAAATCAGTCATAGGAATAAAAATGAACGAATAAAAACATCATTCAAATCAGGGGAGGACACGAATGTCAAATGGGGGTTTTAGTTTTGAAATTATCAACTACAAACAACAGCAAACAATACGAAATAACAGTAATGTGACGGGTTCTTGGGATGTGATTCGATTATAGGCTATTATAGACAAATGGATAATTGCAACTATTAGAGAAATGACTAAATATTAGTGAGTAAGCTAGGCTATAGAGGAGATAAATTTTCTCTCAAACAATTTATCCCGAATCAAGTTGATTTCTCTCGAACATGAACAAGCATGCAAAATAAGAACAGCCCACACCTTAGTCCATTCACTCTCTCGAGCTGAATGTTTGGAAAAGGGTTTAGGATTCACTCTCTCGAGTTTAACCCAGGTCAACCCAATACCCACATACAATCAATCAAACACCTTAGTTCTAAAACCTCTCTCTCGTGCAAGCCAAGAACACAAAGGTAGAATCTCATTTGCAACTACAATTCTTAAATTAACCCATAATAAATGATTGAACTCACTTTTAAATAGCAAATAAACTAACAATTAGCAAAATCCATAAGCTAAATTCGCCCATAATCAAATAATCACACCCCAAGAATTGGGGTTTTAGCGAGATATTATACAAAGATAAAAATCGTTACCAAATTTAGTTTCCATCAAAGACCTACTTCCAATTTATCAAAAGTGAAAAACTTCATTTCTTCAAAGCTTAGGAAAAACTAGAGAAAACTATCTCTTCAGTTCAAAACTCAAAAATAGAATCTAAGATACGAATTGATATGAAAATTACTCCTAAAATAAATATTAAAAGATGTATTTATAGTTGCCAAAAATTTGTTGCGAAGAATCACTCAGCGAAGTAAGTCGGGCTCGTCGATCCCTTCGGCGACTCACCCTTTGGTCATTTCCATCGCCCTTCTGCCTTGGCATTCACCATCCTCAAAGTCTGTAACTTTGGGTGATATATCACTGCATCGCGCAACCACTCGGCAATTCTCCGACTGCTCCTTTCTCTCGCCAACTTGATTTTTACCCTCAGAGCTTGGCACACTGGAACTTTAGGTGGTCGAATGGCCACTCGGCTACTCGCCAAGTGGACTTGGCGATCACCAGGCTTTCTTTTCTTCATTCTTTCAATTCACTTTATTCCTTTTTGCAACTTAGTGTCCTTTCTTTGTTTCTCAATCCATAATCTTGAAAATCAAGGGTTTTACATTTGTTATTGGCACAAAATAAGAATTTGAGGACAGTAAACCTATACAAATAAAGCCCTAAATGAGTCCAAATCTCAGACTCATCAGTGGTGATTGGGAGTAGGAATATAACGGTTTGTACTGCGAAGGGTAATGATGGGGTGAAAGCTCATGATGAAGAGAAAGATATTGATGAGGAAGAGAAGCACATTTAAGAACCGGAAAGTGAGATGCAAAAAGCTAAAGAAAAGGCTACTTCAATTCCAAAGATAATGCAACCTCTTCCCAAGATAACTCCTCCATTTCCTCCACGTCTCAAAAATAAATATGAGGATGAAAAATTCATGAAGTTCCTATCTGTGTTTAAGACACTTTCTATCAATCTTCCATTAGTGGAAGCATTATTGGAGATGCCGGTGTATGCAAAATTCATGAAGGAGCTGGTCATGAAGAAGAGAAACATGGACTTCGAAACAATTGAAGTGTCTCACAATTGTAGTGCCATTATGACTAGAGAGATGATTACAAAGAAGAAAGATCTGGGGGAATTTACTATACCATGCACCATTGGTATTCTTCAATTTTCTAAAGCCTTATGTGACTTGGGGGCAAGTATAAATTGGATGACCTATGCAATCTTTAAACAACCTGGGCTGGGTGAACCAAAATCCACAATAATGCGGCTTCTTATGGCGAATCGGTCAATCAAACACCCCGTTGGGATACTCTATGATATATTGGTTAAGGTGGATCTATTTATCTTTCCGGCTAATTTTATTATTCTTGACTGTGAGATTGATGCTGAAATCCCCATTATTTTTGGAAGACCATTTTTAGAAACTGGGAGAGCGCTGGTGGATGTTGAAAGCAGAGAGTTGAACTTCCGGGTGAACGAATATAAGGTCACCTTTAATGTGTGCAAATCAATGAAACACCCGAGTGATATTCATGTGGTTTCATCGATTGATATAATTGATGAAGCGGTGGCCGGTGTGAGCCACTTGATGTGTATGAGTGAACCTCTTGAGGCGGTTCTTTCAAATTATGATCAGACCGAAGTTCAAGGGTATTATGAAGTTGTAGCTGCACTATCAGGATTAGGTGAATACTCAAGGAACCAATTGAAGCTCGACATTGATCTAAAGAATCAAGAAAATCCTCCCACCAAACCATCCACGGAGGAACCACTAAAGCTTGAGTTGAAAGTGCTCCCCGCTCATCTTCGATATGCATTCTTAGGGGAAAATAACACCTTGCCCGTTATCATTGTAGCTGACTTGCTCGAGTTGCAAGTAAAATTGCTTCTTAAGGTTTTGAGAAGGTACATCAAGGGTATAGGGTGGACTATCGCTGAGATTGTGGGTATTCCACCCGGCATTTGCAATCACAAGATTCAACTTGATAGTGAGTGCAAACCAAGTGTCGAACAACTAAGGAGATTGAACCCACCAATGCAAGAGGTGGTAAAAAAGGAGATAATCAAGTGGTTGGATACAGGTCTAATTTACCCTATTGCGGATAGAAAATGTGTGAGTTCGGTGTAATGTGTACCCAAAAAAGGTGGCATCACAGTAGTCCCAAATGAGAAAGGGGAACTTGTTTCTATGAGACCGATAACCGAATAGAGGGTATGCATGGATTATCGTAAGTTAAATTCTTTGATCGAAAAATATCACTTTCCCATGCCTTTTATGGATCAAATGCTTGATCGTCTTTCGAAGCACGGATGGTATTGTTTCTTGGATGGTTATTCGGGGTACGACCAAATCTCTATAGCACCGGAGGATCAAGAGAAAACCAATTTCACTTGCCCCTAGGGAACTTTCGCTTTCAAAAGGATGCCTTTCGGGTTGTGTAATGCCCCAGGGAGGTTTCAACGTTGCATGTTGTCTATTTTTGCTGATATGGTGGAAGATTCAATGTAAGTTTTCATGGATGACTTCTCTGTTGTGGGCGATTCTTTTGAAACATGTTTGGCACACCTTGGGAAGGTTCTTCAAAGATGTGTGGAAACCAATTTATTCTTGAATTGGAAAAAATGTCACTTCATGGTTAGGGAAGGTATAGTTTTGGATCATAAGATATCACAAAAGGGGTTGGAGGTCGACAATGCCAAGATTGAGGTAACTGAGAAACTACCCCCGCCAATCTCGGTAAAAGGTATTCGTAGGTTCTTAGGGCATGCTGGTTTCTACCAGATATTCATCAAAGACTTCTAAAAAATTACACACCCATTGTGCAAGCTTTTGGAGAAGGAGGTGCAATTTAGCTTTCATGACTCATGTATGGCAACCTTTAAGTGTTTGAAAGAGAAGTTAATCTCTACCCCGGTGATTATTAGCCCTGATTGGTCAGCACCCTTTGAAGTGATGTGTGATGTAAGTGGTACGACGTTGGGTGTTGTGTTAGGGAAAAAGTGCAATAAACTATTCCACCTAATTTACTATGCCAACAGAACATTGAATGGTGCTCAACGTAACTACAATGATATGAGCAAGAATTACTTGCGGTGGTGTATGCATTTGAGAAATTCCGAGCATACACTCAACAATAAAAACTTTAGCAGCAATAAATATTGACATTAATAAGGAGTTCTAAAGTCTCTACCGGCATTAGTTAACTGCCATTAGAGCCAATGTCGCTAAAGTCTTTAGGGACATATAGAAAGAGTGTTAATTGCCGCTAAAAATACATATTTAGCGGTAATTAAGAATTAATTGCCGCTAATGATCATTTTTGATGTACTGATACTTGCTAGGCACCAAAGTGGTAGTTCACACCAATCATGCAGATCTACGATACTTAATGGCTAAGAAATATGCAAAACCAAAGTTGATAAGATGGGTGCTGTTATTGCAAGAATTCAACTTTGAAGTCAAGGATAGAAGGGGTTGCGAAAATCAGGTGGCCGATCACCTATCTATGTTGGAGGGAAAGGAGAAAGATAAGCTTGAGTTAGACATAAATGACTCATTCCTAGATGAGCAGGTATTCATGGCCACTCTTAAGCAGACTCCTTGGTATGCTGATTTTAGTAACTATGTGGTATGTGGGCTAATGCCGGAAGACCTGAACTTCTATCAACAAAAATAGTTCTTGTTTGATGTAAAAAGATATTTCTGGGGTGAACCATATCTATTTAGAGAATGTGCAGACCATATTATTCGGCGGTCGGTGGTCATCATAGCGGCGTGTGAACAATCGCTAAAATTCTTCAAAGTTGTTACTACTGGCCATCCTTCTACAATGATGCTCATGAATTTGTCAAGAAATGTATACAATGCCAAAAACAAGGTGGGGTTTCCAGAAGGCATGAGTTGCCTCTTAATCCTATTATGGAAGTTTAGTTGTTCGATGTCTGGGGTATAGACTTCATGGGGCCGTTTGTGAGCTCATTTGGGAATAACTATATTTTAGTGGCTGTGGATTATTTTTCTAAATGGGTGGAAGCCGTGGCACTACCAGACAATGAAGGGAAGAGTGTTGTTCAATTCTTAAAATGCTACATCTTTGCACGATTTGGCACCCCACGTGCTATTTTTAGTGATGGAGTTTCGCATTTTTGTAACCGGCTGTTTGCATCCTTATTGAGTAAATACGGAGTGAAGCATAAAGTGGCAACGCCATATAATCCACAAACGAGTGGCCAAGTCGAGGTTTCAAATCAAGAGATTAATAATATCCTGGCAAACACTGTGAATGCAAATACGACTGATTAGTTTTGGAAGCTAGATGATGTCCTTTGGGCGTATCGCATTGCCTACAAGACTCCAATTGGCATGTCTCCATATCAGCTGGTTTTTGGGAAATCTTGTCATCTACCGATTGAACTTGAACACAAAGCACTATGGGCATTAAAGGCATTAAATCTGGATTGGGTGAATGCTTCGAAAGGGAGAGTAGAGAAGCTGAACTAAATGGAAGAATTCAGGTTCAGGGCATATGAAAGTTCAGCTCTCTACAAGGAGAAAATGAAGAAATGGCACGACTCTAAAATCCTTAGGAGAGAATTTCGAGTTTGAGATTTTGTGTTGCTGTACAATTCTTGACTGAGACTCTTCCTGGGAAAGCTCAAGTCGAAGTTGTCTGGTCCATATAAAGTGACACGAGTGTCCAAGAATGGGGCCATTGAAGTGACACGAGTGTTCAAGTAGGGTCCAGCTTGTAAGGTGAATGGGCAGCATCTGAAGCTTTATTTTGGTGAGTGTCATCAGATTTCAGTTATTGAAGTGGTGTATTTTGAAGCTTCTTGAGGGCATTTCCACGTCGTGCCACGACGTTAAATAAGGTGCTTCATGGGAGGCTACCCAAGCTTTAGTTGTTTTGAATAATGTGCGCTGTTTGTGCAGGTATGAGCGATTCTGCGAGGGTATGACCATTTCGGCGAATCGCCGAATGGAACGGCGATCACAACTTGCCTCGCCTTCTTCCCCTCAGGGAGAGGGCTGCAGTTCTAGAATATTCGGTGAAGTAGAAAACTTAATAGGCGATGCGCCGAAGAGGTTAGGCGAGCCCGACTATCACCTCCTTTCGACCTATCCTGAAATGCTGGTGTTCTGGAAATTTGGGCGACGATCTCAAGACACTGAGCGGTGCGCCTATGCTATTCGACGAGCCTGACGTTCACCCCTTTTGTTATTAATGGGAGAGCCAATATTCAGGACATTTCGGAAAACTGCATGCAATTATGCGGTTTGCTGAATGTTCGGCGCTTCCCACATTACTTCGCCGAATAGCTACCTAGTGAAGAATTTTCCTAACTCTGATCTTGTCATTCAGTGTTATTACATTTCTACTATTTTTCTTTCTTTTTCTTTGTCCATTTATTTCTTTTTCATGAAAACAATGTTGGATGTTTTGGTGGCTGTGGAACCTTGTGGGGAATACCACCTCTAGATGTGGTTGAATGAGTTGTTCCTTTGCGTTTTTGAGTATCGGTTAGGAGCAATACCATTGACTTTAATAGTGCTCTTAATTTAACAAAATGATTGTGCATCTACGATAAGGCAAACGAAGTTACATAGGCAATATGTGAACTTTGAGCATCTTATTGTGACTAGTCGATTATCGATGAAGTCTCTTGTGATGAACATTGCATGCTAGCTAGAAAGTGTGGAGTCTTGTTTGATAATTGTATCAATTTCTTGTGTGGTGAAATAGTATTGAACATCATGCTTGATGACACCTATAATTTGCTCCGTTGGTCTGATTGATTGAGTGATGCAAGCAATAGATATGATCTTAGGAATTTTTTAAAAAAAGTGAGCCTATTTGACAACATACCTCTTTGTGGCCAACCTTGTGAGAAATGTGAACCTTGCTTGGCCCCTTTTGAGCCTAACCTTTTCTTGAAAGAAACTTGAACAACTGTGACCTCTTTTTAACCCTTCACACAAAGCTTTTATGAAGAATGGTTTGTTTAAATAGCCAACCTAGGCAAAAATCCTAAGTTGGGGGTGCAGTGAAAATGAAGGAGAATCAAGAAGTGTGAATTATTCCCCCAAGTTGGATTGTTTGGAAAATAATGGAACCCCTCCATATAAAAAAGTGAAAAGAAAAGAGAAAAGGAATGAAGAAGAAGAAAGAAAACAAAAAGACTGAAAAAGAGAAAAAATTGAGAAATAAAGTTGTGAAAATAGCAAAAGAAATGAGGTATCCGGTGATTCATGTCTAGTTGAATAATGCCCCGACCCAGGGGTACCCCCTAGATGTAACATGGCGTATAGAACCCCGAAGGACTCCATAAAAGCCACTGAGCGTATCATAACATAAGCACTAGAACAATAAGAGTAAAAACGCATTTCAAGTCTAAATTTTTCATAAAAGAAAAGGGGAAGTCTAGACACTAAGTCTCAACATAGCCATCTATTACAATACTCGAAATGAAAAGGGACATAACCCATACATCATTGTTCAAAAGGGAAATACAAGAAATGAAACTACATCATGAAATAGCCGTCCTCGAACCATGAGGACTCACCAACAAGCTAGGAGAATAAGCAAGTCCAAGCTTTAGACACTACGGTGATCACCTTGAGAACTGGACCCTACACTTGGGGAAAATGTAGGAAAAGTAGGCGTTAGTACAAAAACGCACGAAGTATTATAGCCATGCATAAAAACATTTGGAAACATGCTAAAAGGAACATTTCATTTGAAACTATGCAATTTATCAAGTTTAAACATCCTCATGAAGATAGTGGAAGAACATAAGTCATAAACATAGTCAATACATAGATCATCATAACATAAGAGAAACACTTCATAAATAACCTCAAAGCATATTTGTGCAATGCATGGATAAGACCCCATAAATCTCACCCATGCTAAGTAAACCTCCTTAGGCCATCATTCATATTCATCATCTTTAAGACCTTGAAAACTCATATAAAAGCTTCTTGAGTAACCATAGTTCATAATTCATATTCTTATTCTTGTAGATGTGGGAATAAGCCTTAACCGACATGAGACCATGTGAGCTATAACATGATCAGCCAGTGTTACCCACACCGAAAAGGGTTATCCTACTTGCCTAAGGTAGAACCATGGTTTGTTATCCTAGGTTGATCCACTAGCTAAATATCCTACGGGGGCACATAGTTTATGGGATAAGGATATTGTTACTAGAAACCCGACCTTTCTATTGGGGGAGCTTCCATCTTAAGAAATTGCTTCTAGAAACCCGGCCTTTCTTTCGGAAGAGCTTCCATCTCATATTCAATATCCACTTGGTGCTAAGAATTAATTCCACGGAATACTTATTAAGTCATAACTCGTTTCATGGAGGGATTTTGTTGACAATCAACCCAACTTAGTTCATTAGGATAGCTCTTAGATCATGCGTGAGAATAACCTTTCCCCGTCCATGTCTACATATAGATTCAATTAGGTGAGAAAGCCTTTTACCCTAGAATCTTCATAATGTGAGAAAATCTTTCACATCATGTTCATTATCTGTTCATGAGAATAGCCTTTCAATCAACACAACAACATTATCATAATCATGGACACTTCATCTTCAAAGTGTTCTTAAAGCATTTACATAAATCTCATAATCATGCATAATTCTCATATATTGCCCTTCAAAGATCAAAGATCATATTCAATCAACACATCTAGAACTAATTACATTAGACATGGATAAAATCATAATTCAAGTAATCCAATTACTACATGCTTAATTTTATAACATACTTCTATCATCAACAAACCGACATCACAAGATCATAATTGAGAAATATGGGGGTTTCATGGGTTCTTGGGGATACAACATAAAAACAATAGGAAATCATCAATTCATACATAATTTATTATAATTCACTCATTAGAAATGATTTTTAATGGTACCCATGACTTTGGAATCAAACCCTAACATTTGGGAATTTCTATCTTTGAAATTGCGATTTTGAAGGGGCTCCATGGATGAATTCTATCCATCGATGAAGAGCTACCATACCTTAACAATGAAGCCTAATGAAATTGATGTGAATAACCTTGATTCTTGAACCCTAGCTCCAACTTCCTTCTTCTTCTTGAGTTTTTATAGAGAGAGAATTTTTTAGAAGATGAACTTTTGGGAATTGATTTGGGGTCTTGGAAAATAATGAGGTGAATGGATATATTTTGAGTTAAAATGACTTATATAAGTGTATAAAATTTAGGCAAAACGACCTCACTTAATACCCCTTTAAAAAAAGAATTACCCCAAAGAACCCCCATTTTAAGTGGGATCCCCAGGTGCCACGAGGGGCTCCACGAGCCGTCGTCCCCTTCGTGGACTTGAGGCACTAGCTAGGCAACAAGTGCCTTTAGCCCACAAGACCAAGGTATCTTCACGAGGGGCTCCACGAGCCATGGTGCATGTCACGAGTCGTGGTCCCTCTTGTGGGTCTTGAGGGAGTGGCTAAGCCACCCTCCTTCAACCCTCAACCACGAAGGCATGACCAAGGCTACTCCCAAAAGCCTGCTAAGGCTTCACGAGCCGTGAAGTGGCTCGTATGGAGAAGCCAATTCGGGGCAGCCTTAAGGAGGCTACTACCTCACCACCATGAGTGGAACCACGAGGCGTGGTTACCACCACGAGCCGTGAAGGATCTCGTGGCATGATGGGCAGTGCCTTGGGAACTTTGGGCAGCCTTGGTCCCTTTCCCTTTGCTCTTGCCCTCATGCTCTTTGCCCTAGCCCAACTTCATGATTCTAACTCTCACGTTTAGCTCTAGTTTAGCCTACTAATTTCCGGGGTGTTACAATATCTCCGTCATGGGAACATTTCTCCTCGAATGACGATCTAGACACCTTACGGAAGTAAAGACTCAAGATTAGCAGTCCATCATGCATGCAACATCAAAATAGTGCACAATTTAAAGGAGGAAACATCAACTTCTAACTAAACATGATCAATGCAACAAAAGGAAGTAGGAACTACATCTAACAACCCATTATGCATGAAAACTTAACATTTCTCATATTCATTGGAGGAACTACCTTCTCCAACTAAAAGCATGCTCAACACAACCTCATGGAGCCCTTATGCAAAATACTCTTCAAAATGTATAACTAAAGCATGTTCACCAATTCATCTCATGAAGCATATAGGCAACTCTTACTCAATGCACAACAACATGAGAAAAATTAATCATAAAAACTCATTTTCTTACTAAACATAAATTTCTCAGAACATGCATAACATAGGGAAATCATGGAAAAACTCATTTAACACAAATGACTCCCAAAACAAGGAAACTCAAGCGGAACTACTTACCTCAAAATAGGGTAGGAGTAGAAAAAAAATGAGGATAGTGGGACTTCATATCGGCCTCGGCCTCCCATGTAGCACCCTCAACTAGATGGTTCCTCCACACAACCTTCAAGGAAGCTATTTCCTTGTTTCTCAACCTCTTAACTTTCCTGTCTAGGATCTCTACCGTAACTTTCTCATAGGAAAGACTTTCATCAACCCCCAACCCTTCTAAGGGGATAATGGATGCCAGATCTCCATTACACTTCTTGAGCATAGAAACATGAAACACCGGATGCACCGGAGCCAACTCATTTGGCATATCTAACTCATAGGCAACTTTCATAACACGTTTCAAAATTTGGTATGGGCCCACATACCGGGGACTAAGTTTTCTCTTCTTGCCAAACCTCATCACACCTTTCATAGGTGAGCTTTTCAGATAGACCCAATCATTAACCTCAAATTCTAAATCCCTTCTCCTCACATCGGCATAAGACTTTTGTCGACTTTGGGTCATCCTCAACCTCTCTCTAATGAGTCGGAGTTTCTCAATGGCCTCATAAACTAATTCGGGACCTAGTAGGGCAACTTCCCCTACCTCAAACCAACAAATAGGAGACCTCCTAACAGACAAGGCTTCAAAGGGGGCCATACCGATACTTGAGTGATAGCTATTATTGTAGGTAAATTCTATCAAAGGCAAGTAGTCATCCAAATTACCCTTGAAGTCAATTACACAAGCCCTTAACATATCCTCCAATGTTTGGATTGTAAGTTCCTCTTGCCCATTAGATTGAGGATGAAAAGACGTGCTAAGCTTAACCTTAGTGCCAAGACCTTTTTGGAATGACTTCCAAAAATGTGAGGTAAATTGAGTACCCCGATCGGAAATAATTGATAAGGGAACCCCATGCAACTTCACCATCTCTCTTATGTATAACTTGGCATAGTCTTCCACCGAAAAGGAAACCTTGACGGGAATAAAGTGATCTGATTTTGTCATCCGATCTATAATGACCCAAATAGAATCATGTTGCCTTCGGGTGCGAGGCCAACCCACAGTAAAATCCATGTTTATCTCTTCCCACTTCCAAGTGGGGATACCTATATCTTGGGATAATCCTCCTGGTCTTTGGTCCTCAACCATAACTTGTTGACAATTTGGACACTTGGCCACAACTCTCGCAATGTCCTTTTTCATCCCATTCCACTACTAGACTTTCCGTAAATCACGGAACATCTTGATGGCTCCCGGGTGAATAAAATACCGAGAACTATGGGCTTCCTCTAGAATTTGTTCCCTCAAGTCATCAACATTCGGAATACATAACCGGCCTTGGTATCCAAGCACAATATCTCCCCTTTGGGAGAAAGACTCAACCAATTTCTTAAGTACCGCCTCTTTCAATTCCACCAAAATAGGATCAAGGCCTTGCTTAGCCTTTACATCCATCACAAAGGACGATTCGGACCCATTATGAACCATGACACCACCCTTGGTGGAATCCACTAGTTGAACACCTAGCCGGCCAACCTATGAACATCACGAACCAACTCTTTCTTACCATCATCAACATGAGCCACAATACCCATAGAGAACCTACTAAGAGCATCCGCTACCACATTGGCCTTGCCGGGGTGATAAAGAACACGCATGTCATAGTCCTTCAATAATTCTAGCCACCTTCTTTGGCGAAGATTCAAATCTTTTTTACTAAACACATATTGCAAACTCTGATGATCGGTGAACACATCAACATGAACCCCATATAAGTAATGCCTCCAAATCTTTAAGGCAAACACAACCGCCGCTAACTCAAGGTCATGGGTAGGATAATTCTTCTCATGGATTTTAAGTTTCCTTTAAGCATAGGCAATCACCTTACCAGTTTGCATAAGCACACATCCCAACCTAAATCTAGAGGCATCACAATACACTACAAAACCATCCGTACCTTCCGGTAAAGTCAACACCGGAGCGGAATTAAGTCTATCTTTCAACTCTTGGAAGCTTTTCTCACAAGCTTCTGATCACACAAACTTAGCCTTTTATTGAGTCAAAGCTGTCAAAGGAGAAGCAATGGAAGAAAATCCCTCAATAAATCTTCTATAATAACCGGCCAAACCCAAAAAGCTTCTAAAGTCGGAAGGAGTTAGAGGTCTAGGCCAACTCTTGACAGCATCCGCCTTCTTATGATCTACCTCAATACCCTTACTTGACACAATATGACTAACGAAAGCTACACACCTTAACAAAAATTCACACTTACTAAACTTTGCAAAAAGTTGATGGTCCTTAAGAACTTGTAACACAAATCTAAAATGGTCCACATGCTCATTCTTACTCCTTGAATAGATCAAAATATCATTGATAAACACAATCAGAAACATGTCTACGTATTGCCTAAACACTCTATTCATTAAGTCCATGAACGCCGCCACTCAAAGGGCATTACTAGAAACTCATAGTGACCATATCGAGTTTGGAAAGCCGTCATAGGAATATCTTCACCTCTCACCATTAATTGGTGATAACCCGAAAAAAGATTAATCATCGAGAAATAACTAGCCCCTTGAAGTTGGTCAAACAAGTCATCTATCCTTGAAAGAGGATACTTGTTCTTAATGTTCACCTTATTCAATTGATGATAATCAATGCACATTCGAAGTGACCCATCTTTCTTTCTAACAAATAACACCGGAGCACCCCATGGAGAGATACTCGGTTGAATAAAACCCTTTTCTAATAGATCCTTCAACTGTTCTTTCAACTCTTTTAACTCAGTCGGAGCCATTCTATAAGGAGGAATTGAGGTAGGTTGCGTATCTGGAAGAAGGTCAATACCGAAGTCTATTTCCCGCTCGGGAGGAATACCGGGTAGATCATCTGGGAATACTTCCGGAAACTCATTTACAATGGGGACCAACTCAAGAGTAGGGGTTTCAGAATCTACATCCCTAACCCTAACCAGATGGTAAATACAACCCTTGGAGATCATCTTCCCATCCTTCAAACATGAAACAAACTGACCCTTAGGCATAGAATTCCCTCCCTTCCACTCAAGGACAGGCTCACTCGCGAATTAAAACTTGACTACCCGAGTTCTACAATCAATCGACGCATAATAGGAGTGTACCCAATCCATACCAATTATCACATCGAAATTTAACATGTCAAGCTCTACCAAATCAACAGCAGTAACTCTATGGGATAAGGAAATGGGACATCTTCTATAAACCCTCTTAGCCACCACAGAATCACGAACATGAGTAAAGACAAAAAAAGGTTCTAATAACATTTTCAGAGGAACATCAAACCTCATTGCCACATTAAGCGTCACAAAAGATAAAGTAGCACCAGGATCCAACAAGGTATACACATCAATAAGAAAAACTTTTAACATACCGGTCACTACATTTGGGGAGCTCTCTTAGTCACATCAGGTTTTGAGAGCATAAAAGCGGTTTTGCTTTGGAGCATTGGGGTTTGAACCACTAGGAGGAGCTTGCTTGAACTCTCTTCCATTAGCCATAACTGTTGGGCAATTCCTCAATTGATGACCACTCTTACCACAACCAAAACAAACATTCGTGTCGGCTAGGCACTTACCATCTTGTTTCATACCACATTTAGCACAAGTAGGCCTAGCCATAGAAGATCCACTACCATGCCTCCTTGAGGTTTAGGGTTAGACACCCTATCCGTGTTGACCCTTGGAGGAGAACTAGAGGAACTTTTGCTGGAGAACCTTTGTCTATACCTTGGTCGACCTTGTCCATCCGACCTAGCATTGGAGAAATTCCCATCACCGGTCCTAGCTCTTTTCAACTCCATATTCTTTTCCTTGAGCTTTGACTCCTCAATTTGTTGGGCATGCACCGTAAGACGTGACATATTCATGTCACCAATAAGCATTGTCGTACGACATTCTTTTTCTACCAAGTCGGACACTACCATAACAAACTTATTCATCTTAGCCCTCGAATCAGCCACTATAGTTGGAATTTAATTGGATAGTTGGGTGAACTTTAGAGCATACTCCTTCACACTCATACTACCTTGACGAAGGTTAATGAACTCTTACATCTTTTCTTCCCTCAACTCTATTGGAAAGAACCTATCAAGAAACGCTTCTTTAATCACTTCCCACTTTACGGGACCCGCTCCTATCGGCCTCCCATCCTTCTATTGTTCATACCACACTTGAGCAACATCTTTCAATTGGTAAGCAGCTAACTCTGCTTTCTCTATCAAAGTCACCCCCATGATAGCAAGTACCTTATAAACCTCATCGATAAACCCCTTAGGATCCTCCTCAACTTTAGAGCCATGAAATTCTGGAGGGTTCATTCTTGAAGCCACAAAATTCATATTAGGGTTCACAGGATCAATCACCTCTCTATTGGCTTGAGCCGTCAAAGCTTGATCCAATATTTGAAAAGCCGACCTAACCTCCACATTTGACATAGCCGAAGGATTAATCGGAGATTGAGGAGCTTGAGGAGGATATCCTTCATTCACATTGTCTTCCTCGTTCCTTCTTGCAAAAGCCCTTCTAGTAGTCATATCCTGTAGACTATTGGGCAAGGATTAGAAGAAATAGGTTAAAGAGATAAACTCTATCGCACGACTTAAGAGTAGTGAAAGAAGTGGAATTTCCTAAACATCTTTTAGCTTCTTATTCATAAATGTGGGGCGCTTCACACTCATGAACAAGACTCTACTAGACGTTTCTTATGAGACATAATCCTAGAATCATTCTAAACCTTGTGCTCAGATTACCAAGTTAATCATGATCCAGGGGTACCCCCTAGATGTAACATGGCATATAGAACCCCGAAGGACTCCATACAAGCTACTTAGCGTATCATAACATAAGCACTAGAACAATAAGAGTAAAAATGCATTTCAAGTCTAAAATTTTCATAAAAGAAAAGCAGAAATCTAGACTCTAGGTCTCAACATAGCCATCTATTACAATACTCGAAATGAAAAGGGACATAGACCATATATCATTGTTCAAAAGGGAAATACAAGAAATGAAACTACATTATGAAATAGCCATCCTCGAACCATGAGGAATCACCAACAAACTAGGAGAATAAGCAAGTCCAAGCTTTAGCCACTACGGTGATCACCTTGAGAACCGTACCCTACACTTGGAAAAAATGTAGGAAAAGAAGGCGTTAGTACAACAATGCACTAAGTATGATATCCATGCATAAAAACATTTGAAAACATACTAAAAGGGAGATTTCATTTGAAAGTATGCAATTTATCAAGTTTAAACATCCTCATGAAGATAGTGGAAGAACATAAGTCATAAACATAGTCAATACATAGATCTTCACAACATAAGAGAAACACTTCATAAATAACCTCAAAGCATACTTGTGCGATGCATGGATAAGACTCGATAAATCTCACCCATGCTAAGTTAACCTCCTTAGGCCATCATTCATATTCATCATCTTTAAGACCTTGAAAAATAATATAAAACATTCTTCAGTAACCATAGTTCATAATTCATATTCTTGTTCTTTTTGTTTGGGAATAAGCCTTAATCGACATGAAACCATGTGAGCTATAACATGATCAGCCTGTGTTACCCACACTGAAAAGGGTTGTCCTACTTGCCTAAGGTAGAACCATGGTTTGTTAGCTTAGGTAGATCCACTAGCTAAATATCCTACGGGGGCACGTAGTTTATGGGATTAGGAGATTGTTACTTGAAACCTGACCTTTCTATTGGGCGAGCTTCCATCTCAAGAGATTGCCTCTAGAAACCCAGAATTTCTTTCGGGATAGCTTCTATCTCATATTCAATAACCACTCTGTGCTAAGCATTAATCCCACTGAATACTTGTTAAGTCATAACTCGTTTCATGGAGGGATGTGTTTTACAATCAACCCAACTTAGTTCATTAGGATAGCTCTTAGATCATGCGTGAGAATAACCTTTCACCGTCCATGTCTACATATAGATTCAATTAGGTAAGAAATCCTTTCACCCTAGAATCTTCATTATGTGAGAAGACCTTTCACATCATGTTCATTATGTGTTCATGAGAATAGCCTTTCAATTAACACAACAACACTATCATAATCATGGACACTTCATCTTGAAAGTGTTCTTAAATCATTTACATAAATCTCATAATCATGCATAATTCTCATATCTTGCCCTTTAAAGATCAAAGATAATATTCAATCAACACATCTAGAAATCACTACATTAGACATGGATAAAATCATAATTCAAGTAACCCAATTACTACATGCTTAATTTCATAACATACTTCTATCATCAACAAACCCACATCACAAGATCATAATTGAGAAATATGGGGGTTTCATGCGTTCTTACGGATACAACATAAAAACCATAGGAAATCATCAATTCATACATTATATATCATAATTCAATCATTAGAAAAGATTTTGAAAGAAACCCATGCCTTTGGAATCAAACCCTAACATTTGGGGATTTCTATCTTTGAAATTGAGATTTTGAAGGGACTCCATGGATGAAGAGCTACCATACCTTAACAATGAAGCCTAATGAAATTTATGTGAAAACCTTGCTTCTTGAACCCTATCTCCAACTTCCTTCTTCTTCTTGAGTTTTTCTAGAGAGAGAATTTTTGAGAAGATGAACTTTTGGGAATTTATATGGGGTTGGAAAATAATGAGGTGAAAGGGTGTATTTTGAGTTAAAATGACATATATAGGTGTATAAAACTTAGGCAAAACGACATCACTTAATACCCCTTTAAAAAAAGAATTACCAAAAATAACCCCCATTTTAAGTGGGGTGCCCAGGTGCCACGAGGGGCTCCACGAGCCGTGGTCCCCTTCGTGGACTTGAGGTAGTGGCTAGGAAACAAGTGCCTTTAGCCCACAAGCCCAAGGCATCTTCACGAGGCGCTCCACGAGCCGTGGTGCATGCCACGAGCTGTGGTCCCTCTCTTGGGCCTTGAGGCAGTGGCTAAGCCACCCTTCTTCAACCCTAAACAACCAAGGCATGACCAAGGCCACTCCCACAAGCCGTCTAAGGCTTCACGAGCAGTGAAGTGGCTCGTGTGGAGAAGCCAATTTGGGGCAGCCTTAAGGAGGTTACTACCTCACCACCACGAGTGGCACCACGAGCTGTGAAGGCTCTCGTGGCATGGTGGGCAGTGACTTGGGAACTTTGGGCAGCCTTGGTCCCTTTCCCTTGGTTCTTTTCCTCATGCCCTTGGCCCTAGCCCACCTTCATGATTCTAACTCTCACGTTTAGCTCTAGTTTAGCCTACTAATTTCCGGGGTGTTACAAATAATGGGTGGTATAGGATCATGTTTGAATGAGAAAGAGAAGGAGAAAATGAGTCTCAAACCATACTTCATTAAGGTAGGAGCCACTAAGCCTAAATTGCCATACCTTTGCACGCAGCCTCATTACAAGCCTTAAAAAGACCCTTTTGATCTTGAGTGAGTTGAAATGCATGTTGATTGGAAAATAAGGGCAAGCCTATGGGTGTAGTCAAGCATGTTTTCATCTTTGTGAGTGTGAGAGTTGTATGTGATTTCGGAACCTTAAATTGTTGAGAGATATGGTGTGAATATGGAATCATATTTGTTGTGAGGGAATTTGAATACCTTTGTTGAGCTTGAACTTGCATTTAAAGCAAGCATTGTGAACTTGAGTACTCTTGATTATGGTGAGTTACAATTTGAAACTTTGAATGCACAATTGATCATTGTATGAGTAATTTTAACATTGTTGTGTGCATTTATGTTGATTCTTATGCAACACTATTTGTAGACAGCCTTATTGAACTGATTGATCTTGAGTTTTACTTGAGGACAAGCAAAAGTTTATGTTGTGGGTGTTGATAAGTCTAAGATCTCGACTCATTTAGGGTTTTGTTTTGATAGTATAAGTGTCCTCAAATCCCTAATTTATGCTCTAAACTGGTGTTAAAGTGTTCATTTGCAGCTATGAAGGCTAAGGAGCAAGGCAAGGACATGACCGGGTAAAAAGCAGCTAAAAAGCTGAAGAAGTGAAGAAAAGCGATCCTGGTGATCGCTAAGACCACCCGGCGAACCACCGAGTGGCTCATCACTCCGCCCAAAGTTCCAGTATGCCAGCCCTGAGGATAAGAGGAATCGGTGAGGCACAAACCCTATTGGCGATTCACCGACTGGATCGGTGAAAGAAGGTTAGACAGCTGAAAGTTACAGAATGTGCCATGAAGATTCAAGCAGATTGGCGATCCAAAGGAGCGAAGAGAGAAATGTGAAATCCATCGGTGACCACGACATAGATCGCCTAAAGTTACAGTACATAATTAGATGAAAACATAAAACTCGAAGGAGATGGACATGGTCATTTGGCGAGTCGCCGACCAGTCGGTGAAGCCCAACTTTCCTCACCAATTTTCCCCAAAAGGCTAAATTTTGGATCAGTATAAATTGATATTTTGAAGAGAGAGAAGGCATACAAACATTGGAAAACTCATAGCCAGAATGAAAAACACTGTTCTTGCTCAGTTCTAAAGCTTTCAAGTAGATATCGAGTTGGGTTTTATAATTAAAGCAAAGTTTACTCATTTTAAGGTGTTGGAAATCAATACCCAGCTATGGAGCATTTAGTAGGTATTGAATTTTAACTAATTATGATGACTAGCTAAGACCCCATTCTTGGGGTTTGACCATGTGATTAATTGCTTAATTTAGCTGATGGTTGTTAGAAATTATTGATTGTTTTGCTAATTCGAAATGGGTCTGATTTATTGCTACTGTTATTTTGCTGTATTGAATGTTTATTTCATTGTCACTAGTGTTTTATGCTTGCTTGAGAAAGAAGTTTAAAACCAAGGTAATAAATTAGCACTCGTAGTGATTGGGCTAATGTGGGTTCAGATCGAGAGAGTGAATCCTAAGTCCTGTGCTACCTATCTAGCTCGAGAGAGTAGATGGAGTGAGGTTGTGGGATGGTTTTCATGTTTAGTCTGTTGAGGTTCGAGAGAACTCAATTGAAGCGAGGTAGTTGTTTGAGAGAAAGCTATCTCATCTAAGATCCATTCTACTCACGAAGAGTTAGTAACTTTTAGTAATTAGCTAACACCCATTTAACATTAATTGGCAGTTAGTTGGTCAATCCCCCAAGTACCTCTAAATCATTTGATTACCCCTATTGTTCGTTATTGTTGTGGTTGCTAATTGATATCAAATTCCCCCACTTGACATTTATGTCACCCTTTTTGACTTATTTATGTGATTCCGATAATTTCTATTCCTATAACTAATTAAATCACATTTACTACTTCGTAATTGAATTCAAACATATACTACTCCCTGTGGGTTCGACTCCAACTCTTCGTTGGGTTTTATACTAGTTAACGACCGTTTCACCTAGAACCGGATGAGGTGTATTTGAGACGTTAATCAATGATTCAAGGGAGTTCTCTCGAACCTCGAAAAACATAACACTAAAAGCAGCCCAATACCTCAATTTATCTACTCTCTCGAGCTAGATAGGTAGAATCCAGTTAAGATTCACTCTATCGAGCTGAACCCATAACAACCCAGTCACTATAATCGTCAATCAATAACCTTAGTTCTAAAATATTTTTCTCAAGCAAGCCCAAAACACTAAGTTAGAATTGCATTTGCAACTACAATTCATAGATTAATACACAGCTATCAATTAAACCCACTTCAAATCAGCATTTAAATCAGTAAACAACAATACCCGTAAGCTAATTAAAGCCAATAGTCACATGATCACACCCCAAGAACTGAGGTTTTAGCCACATATCATAAAAAGAAAGAAACAATTACCAATTATGTTATCATGAACTAGAAAATGGTTCACAAATCTCTACAATGCTTCAAATCAACTAAATTCAAAACCCAATTGAAAACTCCTCAAAAACAAGTCTCAAAAGTTCTAAGTTCTACAATGGAAAACTCAGGAGAAACTAGATTCAATACTGGATTCCTGTATTCGACTCCTAAGAACTCCTTTTAAATTTCAATTTATAGTTTCCCAAATTTTGGCCTTCAGGACCATTAGGTGAAGTAAGTCGAGCATCGTAAACCAAGTCGGCGATGCGCCCATTGCTTCATTCCATCGATTGCTTGCCTTGGCTCTTTATCCTCTGGGTTCTATCACTTTAGGCAATCAGGATCGACGTCGCTGATCCGTTCGGCGGTACGACGACTGTCCATTTCCATCACCAAGTAGGTTACTCCCGAAGGATGGCATGCGGGAACTTTTGGCGAGCTGAGGAGCGACTCGGCGGTTCGCCGAGTGGTCTTGGCGATCACCAGGATTGCCTTTCTTCAACTTCTTTAGCTTTTTCGCTCCTTTTTGCCGGATAGAGTCCCAACCTTGCTCCTTAAACTTCATTGCTGCAAATCAACACTTTAACATCAGTTTAGAGCATAAATTAGGCATTGAGGACAATAAAACTATGAAAATAATGCCCTAAATGAGTCGAAATATCAGACTCATCATTACCCCGAGCTTAAACTTTTGCTTGTCCTCAAGTAAAACTCAAGATCAATCAGTTCAACAAGGATGTCTACAAATAGCGCTACTCAAGACTCAACACAAATACACACAAGAGGTTCAAACTACACAAACAATGTTCAATTGTGCACTCTAAGTATCATATTGTGATTCACCATTATCAAATGGACTCAAGCTCACAATGCTTGCTTCAAATACAAGTTCAAGCTCAACAAAAGAATTCAAATGCCCTCACACCAATAATGATTCCATGCTCACATAAAGTTCATCAATAATTTATAATTTCGGAATAAAAAACAACTCTCACACTCTCAAAGATGAACACATGCATGACTCTACCCATAAGCATGCCCTTATATTCCAATCAATATTATTTTCAGCTCGCTTATGATCAAAAAGGTCTTTCAAGGCTTGTAATGGGGCTGACTGTAAAGGTATATCATTTTAGTTTACTGACTTTTACCTTCATGAAGTATGGCCTGCAATTCACTTTTCCTCCTTCTCTTTCACACTTCTATGATGTTCACAATCCACCCAATTGCTCATTAAAGCATGACTCATTGGATACCCCATTTCTTTTTCTTCTTTCACAAACTTTATTTCACAACTCTTCACTTTTTCAATATTTTTTCATTTTCACCTTTTCGTTTCTTTCTCTTTTTTTTACATGGAACGGTTCCATCTTTTTCAAAACAATCCATGAAAGGGGGATTTTTCACTTTTCTTGACTTTCCTCCTTTTTTGCCACACCCCCAGCTTAGGCTTTTGGCCTAAGTTGGCTATTCAAACAAACCAATACTTCATGAATGTTATAGGTGATGGGAAAAAGAGGTCAAAGTTATTCATGTTTCTTCCAATGAAAAGGATAGGCTCAAAGGGTGTCAACCTAGGTTCACACGCTCACAAGGTGGCCACAAAGAGGTATAACATCAATTTGTGGTTCACTCTTAACAAATTGTGCCTAAGATCATTTCAATCGCTTACTTTATTCAATCAATTGTACTAACGAGGCAACTTCTAGGTATCATCAATCATATAGTTCAAGACAACATCATGACACATGGCATTCGACACAATCATCAAACAAGACTCTACAATCTTCAGATAGCGTACAATGATCATCACAAGAGATCAACTCAACAACCGGCTAGCCACAACGAGATGCTAGGAGTTCGCATATGACCTATGTAACTCAATTTTCCTTATCATAGTCGCACACTCATATCATTCAATTGAGAGCACTATTCAAGTCATCGATATTGACCACAACCGACACTCGAACTTGCAAAAGAACAGCCACTTTGAAACACACAAGAGGTGGAATTTTTTTAAAATCGGTTCAAAAGGATTTGCAATTCAAAAAAAAGGACAAACACAAAAGAGGTAGGTATAGAGATACCTCACCCCACCAAACTAATCTAGCAGTGGTCCTCAAATACAACGAAATAATAAAAACATACTATAAAGTAAATGAAATGGAGTAAAAAGAATCATCCTGCCAGGCTAAGCTTGGGGTGAAGTCTGCATCTCCGTAACTACATCTGTCTTGGCATCAGTGCCCGACTAAACAACATCCTTGGCTCCACTAGAGCCCACCAAAGACGTTTCCCTCAAAGAAGCCTGCATAGTTGTCTCGACCATGGCTCCATCAAGATCTGCTAGATCATCATACATGGCAGCATCTCTAACACTGAGCTCCTCCTCATCAGTCTTTTGCTCAGACTCAGCATCTGCATCATCAGCCCTAACAACATCTTCGGTCGTAGTAGCTGGAGGAACCTGAGAACTGGATGGAATATGAGTGATCGAAATGTCGGGAATCTCAATTATGCCGAACAACGTCGACAGATCTGTGGACTTCAGCTCGTCCAGATCCCTGCGTAACCCAACAAGATCAGCCTTCAAGCCCGTCAAAGCAACAGAATCGCCTCGACCCTGCTCACACTCCTCAAAACTCATCGTAAGGGCATCCAAAGCCATATTGTGGCCATCAATCAACTTATGATGCTCTCTCATCTCAGCCCTAATCAGGGCCAAAGAAGCAGCAATCGCCCGCTCTATCATCCCAGGCACTGCAGCCTCAACCTGGGAGGCACGCACATCGACAGATTGAGCCAGATGGCCCATCTTATATAACATGACCTGGGTGATAGGGGGTCGAGAAGTAGTGGCAGCAGCAAAAGTAGTGGGAGGGGTTGCAGTAGTAGAACTCAGAGTAGCAGAAGAAGAAGGACCAAAGGTACATGTAGGCTCAGTGTCCTGAGTGGGCATAATTGCCTCAGTCGGCAACATATCAACATCAACTACCGGGGATGTATCCACTGGTGCAGCCCTCCTCCTGTCGGCCTCTTCCCTCTAGTACTCGGCCTCAATCCACCGGATGTCAGTAGAGGATGTGGGGGTCACTTCCACATCCATCTTCTCAACAATGGGAACATGGGCCCATCTGCACAGTTTAGTGATCAGCACCGGAAATGAAAGAGAGGTCTGACTCTGCTTGGCCCTCATGGCCATCTCTTGCTCAATGAGCAGAACCAGGTTCAACCAGTATCGAGCCATAATAGAACTTAGACAAGCATCCTTCAGATGTTGGAGGATCGACTCATTCTGTGAAGGCATGATGATGCTGCTAATAAACCCGAAGAAGTATCTGGCAGACACGTTCAGGTCCTTCTTCTCAATCGGTGCACCGACATCGGTCCACCTCGGTGTCGTATCAGAAATGAGGGGTTCCAACTAACCCTTTAGATCATCTAGGGTCTTCTTGTTGATGAGGTCAAAGTAGTCATTGATGAAGTTCTGTGAAAACCTTAGTACCTCATTAATATATGAGCATCGGTAGTTCACCTTCTTCCCCAACCAACCACAAAATCAACTGGTTTGAATGTGTTGGCCTTCTTTCTCCCTTTTGGTACCATTTCCCCATAAGAAAAATAAAACTCCTGGACCCAAGTAGGGATTTAAGGGCCTCGGGGTTTAGTGAAAACCTCAAACTTGTGGAACTTCAGGGTGTTCCACACTTCGAGATACCGGTCTAAAACTCCATCGGTAGACAACTGCTTCTCTTCTAGAATTATCCTCAAACCCTCGGCCTTTAGTCTGTTGAGTGACTGGGGAGGAGGACCCTGAACTAGTGGAGCCTGTACCAATGCCTAAGCTGGAGGAGGAGGAGGCGTAGCAGGAACTAGGATCCTAGATGGATCATTCATGGCCTTGGAGCATAGCTCTACTATCCTAGCATGTAGGAGCTGGTCGTCCTCCGGTTTAGATACGAAGGTTGGGGAACTATCCCCTGAATGACCCTCACTGTCAGAAGTAGTGAGGTGCGTAGCATAAATACCCTTACTATCGATGCTCCCCTCCATAGGTGTGGGTTGTACATGGCCCTTGCCTTTGCCTTTTCCCCCTTTTGGAGGAAGTTTGGAAGCCGGGGCCCGGGAGGCAGCAACCTCCTCATTGATGACTATTCCTCTTGCCCGCTTTCGGGGCGGTTGGTTCCTTCCTTCAACTTTGTGTCTAGCCATACCTGCAAAACAATGTTGAAAACGGTAGACTTAGATCAGAAAAAATCACATTGTAATAATTGCAGGAAGACTCACCGAACCCCTTCTGCGAGCCAAGTCGGGCTCGCCGAAAGTTCATGAGTAAAATCACTCAAAAATAATCACAGGTCAGCAATGTCTAGGGCCATTCGGTGGATAACCGACACCATTCGGTGAACTAGAAATGGTTCATTGAATACAGAATAATTTCAGAAATTTGGTGCACAGAAAGGCGATCAGAAGGGACTTTTGGCGAAAGTTACAGAACTCAAACCACCAAAAGAGAAAATTAAAAAGGAAATCTAGGTGACTTTAGACGAATTGTCGAACAACTTGGCGAGCTTGACCCATCTCGCAAAATAGTCAAACTTGCTAGATTTCAACCCCGACCTTCAAAATCTAACCCGTAGCCCACAAAAACAAAATTAAACTATCGTTCCATGCAATTAACTAATACTAATACTACCCATGCCCACGGGGTACTCAGACTTCGCCCGATTTGGCCAAAATTGGCCAATTGACGTCTTTTGCCCTTAAAAAAGACGTCAACCGCTCTATCATTGGGCAAAATCCAAGAATTAGCACAATTTGGGGTTACTCGGACTTCACCCCACTAGACCCACGACAAATTCAACACAACCCAACAATTTTTAACAGAGAATTCACGATTTAAGGACAATTAACAACCATTTAAACTAAATACGGGCAGCCAACACTCCACACAGTCAACAAATTACAACAATTTAAACTAAATATGGGAAAACAACACTCCACACAGTCAACCAATTAACACTAAGCATAGAGAAAAACCACAAAACTATCATGGATTGATTTCAACAAAATGTAAAGTGGAATTCAAAAAACCAACCTTAGATGCCAAAAATTTGAAATGCTAGGCAAGCAAAGAATTCAAAAATCCTCCCCGAGTCACAAATCCCACAAAAAAGTAAGAAAACTAGTACGAAAGCAAGAAAAATATGCGGTTGCGAATGTTTGGAAGTCAAAAAGTATGAAAATGAAGAGATTTTGAATTTAAAATGGTTTGGCCCATCAAGACTCTTCAGTTCGGGCGCCAGTCAACGACCACGACTTACGTCGCTGACCCACTCGGCGATGCGCCGAGTGGCACTTAAGCCCGCCGAGTTTTACAGAACCTCTAGCACGCTAGGTGGTTCAAACGGCGGTCCAAGTTGGGCTCGCCGACTGGACCTTTGGCTCGCCTAATTGCCATTTTCTAAAAGTTTCAACTTTTCAACCTGCACATGCAACACCCGTTATTTAATCAACAGTAATAAAACCATAAAAATTTGGATTTCCTCGCAAGAAGCGCCTTATTTAACGTCGTGGCACGATGTGGATACACTTTTAAGGTTCGTTTTTCAGTTTAGCCAAGGTATCACTTGTTAGACCATATTTTCGCCTTGGGTTCAAATGAAATGAGATTTGACCCATTTGTGTTTCCAGTTGTTTGATGGATAGTGAGTGATAGTTGACCGTTTGATTGAGTTTGGAGACGTCCTCTTTCATTTCTTTCAAAACTTTGTCCAACCCTTCCACCTTAATGAGAATGCCAGCAAGCATATCTTTCATACGAAAGTTATCCGAGTCAGCCCTTTGCTTTTTTTACTTTTGACGCTTATCGGGAGGAACGTATCTATCTTTTTCACCATCACGCTCCTTCCTGTTAGTCCCACAACTACGCCATTGTCTCTCACGGTCTCTCCAACTGTCATCACGCTCTCTATTCCAATCTTGATTCCAGCCCGGCCTTGGATAGCTCAGAGGGAAAGCTCCTCCTTGATTCTCAAGAAAACTCACTTCCTCATTATATAGAGCATGAAAGTGTGCATCATCGGGGTTCATCCCACTGACACCAACAACATTTACTCTTTTTGACCCACTTCCCATCACATTTTTTGCCAAGATATCCAAGTGGGTCATCATTTTGGCCATATTTTGGTTTTGCTCTTGGTCCTTCTCGATTTGTTCTTTTGTCATCCTAAAGGTTAGAGGAGACACCTGGTCCTCCCGAGTGTATCAGGCTTTTTTAATCTTGGTCATGCCATCGAGGAGATTGGATGCTATTTTTAAAGGTTGTTGCATAATACCTCCTCGGACAAGTTGATCAGCCATACCTTTGTTCACCGAGTCTAGACTCCGGTAGAAGTGTTGTAACAACACGTTGTTTGGCAGCCCATGAATCGGGCACTGAAGTAGTAACTTCTAGAATCTCAGCCATGTCTCATGGATTGGCTCACCATCCAAGCGTTTGAACCCTTGGATATTATCTCTCAATGGCATCATCCTCGTAGGAGGAAAGAACCTTACATAGAACGCCTTAGTAAGTTCATCTCAAGTGGTAATCGAGTCCCTTGGTAGGTTGGCTAACCACTTGGTTGCCTCCCCCATCAGTGAAAAAGGGAACAATAGGAGTCTAACCGACTCTTGGGATATGTTCTTGAAAGAGAAGGGACCACAAACGTCCACAAAATTCTGAATATGGTCATGGGGGTCCTCATGAGCCAACCCTCCAAATAACCCTTTCATTTACAAGAGTTTCTACATCGTGCTTGTCACATGCAACACATCATTTCCCTCGACTTGAGGCAACCAGATAGCACCTACACCACCCAAATGTACTTCATTCACATCGTTCAAGTTACGGATGTCGTTATTTTATCCCAGCATACTGGCGTTGCTTCCATTGACAATCATTTCGTCACCTAATCAAAGGCACCAAACAAAAAGCAAATAGTAAATCGATTCAACTACAACACAAAAAGATCACAATATAAACTTTAATAAGAGAATTCTAAATCCCGCTTCCTGGCAGCAGTGCCATTTTTTATAAACGCTCAACTACACCTCATCCAATACTAGGTGTAGGCTATCGTAATCTAGTATAAAATCCAACAAAGAGTTGGGCTTGAACCCACAGGGAGCGGTACAAGTTAGAATTCAATTAAGAGGTTATAAATCTGTGCTAATTGGATATAGGAATAGAGATTATCGAACTCATTAAGGTAAATCAAAGGTTTTGACAAAATGTCAGATGAGGGGATTGGTTTGTCAATTAGCAACTACAACAATTACGAAAAGAAGGGAATCAATAAGTAGAGAGGAATTCTCGGGGATGTGATCGATTATAGGCTAATTTCGCTATATGGGTAATTGGAGTTTACTAACAATTGTTGAAGCTCAGTGAGTAGGCTAGACTATGGTTACAATAGCTTTCTTTCTAAAAACTGTTACGATTCAAGAGAGTTCTCTCGAACCTCGACAAGGATAACACTAAAAGAAACCCAATACCTCAATTTATCTACTCTCTCAAGGTACATAGGCATAATCGAGCTAAGATTCACTTTCTTGAGCTGAACCCATAACAACCCAATCACTACAATCGTCAATCAATAACCTTATTTCTAAAACCTCTTTCTCAAGCAAGCCCAAAAGACTAAGTTAGAATTGCATATGCAACTACAATTCATAGATTAATACATATCTATCAATTAACCCACTTCAAATCAGCATTTAAATCAGTAAACAACAATACCCATAAGCTAATTAAGGCCAATAATCACATGATCACACCCCAAGAATTGAGGTTTCAGCCATACATCATAAAAAGGAAGAAACAATTACCAATTATGTTGTCCATGAACTGGGTAATGGTTCCCAAATCTCTCAAATGCTTCAAATGAACTTAATTCAAAAACCCAATTGAAAACTCCTGAAAACTAAGTCTCAAAAGTTCTAGGCTCAGGGTCAGGTGTGGTTCATTTGGGTGTTTTAGTGACTTTTCTGCCCTCTTTGACATTACATTGGCCAATTACCTCATTCCCCAACCAAATTTTGACATCATTTTGTTTTTCAGCACTTTTCCTTGACTTATTTCAGCACAGATGTGACTTTAACATTTTTAATTCTCTTTCTTTTTTCTCTGACTTGTTATTAAGCATTATCACTCTTTTTGTTTCTTTTGGATTCAGTAATACTTCTTACTTCTTTTTTTTCACCTTTTTCTTCTTCTACAAACAACTCTTTTCATACCCTTTTAATTAGGTTTCCTCCTTCAGAGCCACCCTCAACTTATGTATTTTGCATGAGTTGAGGTGCACAATGTCCTAGATAGGACCAGGGCCGAGATTAAGGTAATTTCTGAATTAGCGACCCTCAACTTAGGCTTTTGGCCTAAGTTAAGGTGCACAATGTCCAAGGAGGGACCGGGGCCAAGACAAATTTTAGAGAAGGTGAATTAGGTGTATTGAAAGAAGTGGTATACATAAGGCTCAAACATTTAGATCAAAGAGAGCATTTATTTCTTTTGGTTTCTTTCTTTTAGGGCTTAAGTGGACTTATTATCAACAACGGCTTATGATCATTTCCTAGTTTCTAGCCTAGATTATCTTAGCAGGACCAACGAGGCAAGTTCTAGATTGGAACTTACTATCTGAATATACAAAATCGCCTCACACACACATGGCACATCGTTCCATTATTGAATCATTGAAGCATCTTGTTCAAGTTCTAGCTTAAGTCATGGTATCATATCGGTCCCTATCAGGTCATATGAAAATCCAACATATTCAACATATCATGCCTACACATATAGCACAATTTTAAAAAATTTATGACAGGTCTCAATTTTCATGCTCTTATGCCATCATTCTTTCATTCTTTTAGTCTACTTCTACACTTATACAATCCTAAACATGCCGGTTCAATAGAAATGTAAAAAAGTCCCTGGGGTAAAATGAACACAAGCAAGAAAACCCCAAGGGAGTTTTATGATTTGGGTTACTCAAACTTCACCCTACCAATCACAACCCATTCACCCCACCCCCACGAAAAAATGGTGCAATTGCCCTCAATGCACAAAAATGTAAAAACAAAGGGTGAAGAGAACCTGTGGCGCATAAGCACCAAAGACCCATCAAGAAGCGGGTGGGTCCAATTTCTTGGAACCCGCTGGATCAGCAATAGTGACGCCCTCAGTAATGCCCTCATCAACAATGGGATCACCATCAATAGTGACCCTCAACCCCGAAAGTCTAACACTTATCTCACAGGCCCTCTGCTGCCGCAACTTATCCTCGAAGAGAGACTGTCTCTGGGTTGCCTCAAACTGCAGCCGCTCTCTTTTTTTTGCTTGTCGGGCCTCATCAGCATCAGAAGTATGGTCAGAGGAGCAGGTGCACTTCCCAGCCGCACGGGAAGGGTCAGGTGCTGGAATCTCGTCACCAAATAGAGCGCTCAGCACCAAATCATCTGCATCCACCACAGGTGCAGTCTCGGGGACAACCTCAAAAGGAGCTAGAAGAGCATCAACATCAGATTGGAGCCTTGCCAACTCCGTTTGGAAAGTAGTGATATCTACAATGGGCCCAGGCCTCTCCAATACCAAAAGCTCGAATGCATCCAATCTCTTGTGGACCACCTGAATCTTCGTGTCCATCATCCTCACCATGCCCACCTCCGACTCCACCACGGACCACGACATCCATGGTCTCATATGCTACAATAGTGTGGCCATCTAAGTCTTTACTTTCTAGACTCGGGCCAAAGGTATCAAAATGGTCCCCGAGGAGGGGAGTGGCTTGTGAAGAGCGCGCAGCCTTAAAAGTGGCAGTGGAGGGGGCACCTTGTGCCTCAGCCGTTGGTGCGGGTAAAGAAGTGTCATTAGCCTGTGCCACCTCCACCTGCTCAATATCTTGAACTAAATCAGCACCTAGAGGAGGGACTGCAACTGGTGTACTCCTACACGAGGCAACGAGGTTCGTGTCATCCTGTATTAGCACAATGTCATTTCGGTAGAGTAGACTCTCTACACAAGCGGAAGATCAAGCACAGAAAGGGCAAAGTAGTAGTCCTACGAAAAGCCCTCTCATAAATCTCAAAAATAATTATCCGGGGAAAATCAATATCCAGCCCTGCCAATAGTGCATCAAGTATCACCGCACGATCCGAAGTGACAACATTTTCTACTTTTGTAGGGGACAGACTGTGGTGGATGATGGACAAACAAAATTTTGCCCCAAAACTCAAAGTTGCCTTTCTGATAGGCAACTGCATATTCTGTACCCACTCGGTGCTCTCTCCGTCCTCAGTGATGTGTCGGGCCATCCAACGAAGTAGTGAATCCTTCTCAAAGTCTCCAAATTCTCTACCCTGTACTATCCCCATCCGTTAATTGTACTACGCCGTATTGATAGGCTGAGTATGTGACGGGCTGAAAATAAAACATCGGATGGTGGACTCAGAAACATCGACAGGGAGGCCCCGCACCATGGTGGACAGTAGAGGTAGCTGAGCTAAAGGCTTGGCTCGTGGTGGCATTAGTAACCTTAGCCGCATAGGAAGCATAAAACTCCCTTACCATCTCTTCGATGTACCTGCCTGGGTTTTCTGTGATCCTGTCACACCAGTGTTGCTGTAAGAGTGTATGATTTGTGGGAATAGTGTGGAGGCTCCCAGTCAACACACGACGCTCCTCAGTAATAGGACGGGCAACCTTTCAGTGTTCATTGAGTGCCTTCGCGTCCAAGTATATCTGAAATTTCCACTTGACGCACTACCTATTCTGCTGCGTGGTGATGAGTACCGGCTCAACTCTAATACCAGGGGGGTCATGAGCTTTCCCCGTGCTAGTGGTATGGGAGGCAAAAGCTAGTGTACCGTCAAAACAGGAGCAAAATTGTGACTCGGAGCTGGACTGCGACTCTCCTGCAGGTTGGCCCCCTCCTCAGACTGATGGGCAATGATATCGACCTCATCGCTCGATGAGATGACCTGCCTATTCATGTGACTCGTGGTAACAGGGATAGTGGGTGATTCTCTGGTGGTCTCCGTGAAATACTCATCCCCACTGGACTCATCAAGTAGTCGTCGGGATGGTGCGACAGACTTGGACTTTCCTATCCGTGAGTAGCTGAGTGCTTTATTTGGCGCCATTTCACATGTAGAGGACTAGTTAGTAATCAAAGAACTCAAAAAGACCCAAGAAACAAATTTAGAAAAAGATTAGGACTTAGACAAAAAAATAAAAAAAATTAGGCAATGGCTGTTTTTGGGACCTACGGACTGTCGATCCCATATGTAGGTCAGGAGGCCCACTTATAAAGTCTATGAAGTTTAAACCACGGTCATGCAGAACCGTCCATCGATCAAACGATGGACTGTAGTCCATACCGTGGTTCTCAACTGGGACTATTGGGAGGATACTTTGAACGACAGACCTTAATCGATGGTACGTAGTTGGACCTACAGTTTTTGGATCGAGGTCGTCGATCAGTACTCCTGCATCAATCATTCACTTAGCAACAGACACACAACATCTACACATTATACTACTTTACAACATCTAGAACATGCATTTCGACACATTTATTTGGTGTTGAAATCCTAAGTTAAGAACTTCAACTAGACATATAGTTTTCATAATTCAATTTAATTTATCAACACACTCACAATACCATCGTACCAAGGTGTATTAGAACTAAGTTTACAGTTTTTAAACAAGCAATTTGTACCCAAGGTCAAGTTTAAATTTGTGATTTCAATTTAAAACAATGACAAGTTCAAAGTTCTTGAAATAGTTTAGATTACAAGTAAAACAATGTTGGTGAGTGTGTATTTCATTGATTCCTTTGTACCTTAAGAAAACCTTGACAACAAACCCGAAACTTGCTTTTGCTGGAAAGTAAAATGGGGGGAAGAAGAAGAAAGGGAAAAAGGAAGTGAATATGAGAGAATCAGTGAGAGATTTTGGGAGAGGTGGAAATGGAGCAATTATAGGAGGGACTTTGTGTGATGGGGGGTTGGGAATATGTAGGGGTGGGTAATTTGGGAGCTATAATGGTTGGGAGATTCATAGAGGGAAATGGGGAATGTTTAGAAATGAAGATTTTATTTAAAGGGGGTCCGGGTTGGGTCTACTTCTAGCCCTAGGTTGGATTGATGAAACCCCGTCGACGGTCCGTCGTTCAAATGATGGTCTGTCAATGTGTTCCGTGGTTCTCCCTAACACTTAGTGAATTTCAGAAAACATACCTGGGGTCTACGAATGCCTTTCACGGTCCGTCGATTGAACAGCGGACCGTCGATGGGAACCGTAGACCAGTGCACCTGTGACTATTTATTTAGATTTTGTTCCTGCACACGTAACAAACATTAGGCCTTCCTTTTTACATTTTCTGGACTCTATTTGGACGCGGACCCTATTCTATCCTAGTATAGCGAATCACTAAAAACTAAAAGAAACAAAACTACACATCTTACTAAGAAACGACAACTGAACGTAAGTGAAATAACCAAAAGTTCCTAGGCTATATATTACATGTTGGGTTGCCTCGCAAGTAGCGCTTGATTTAACGTCACGGCACGACGCAGACACCTTGATTACTCAAACTTCATTAAGACCACATTTCTCTACCAACTCATTGACACACTCAAATTGCCCCAAGTAGATCTTTATCCACTGACCGTTCACCTTGAACGTCGTTCCTTCCTTATTTTCGAGTTCAACTTCTCCATGTGGAAATACTTGAGTTATTCTGTTAAATAATAGCACCAGATCATCGGGAGCAAATTCGCGCTTGTCGATCTTTTTATCATGGTACTTCTTCATCTTCTCCTTGTACAAGGCTGAACTTTTATATGCTTTTAGGCGAAATTCATCGAGCTCATTCATTCTTTAACTTGATGCGGCTCCCCAATCCAAATTTAGGTTCTTGAGTGCCCACATTACGTTGTGCTCTAGCTCTACATGCAAATGGAAAGACTTCCCATATTCAAGTTGGTAAGGGGACATATCTGTGGGAGTTTAGAATGCAGTGCGGTAAGCCCACAGAGCATTATCAAGCCTTCTTGACTAATCAGTTTTGTTGGCATTCACAGTCTTCACATGGATTTGCTTTATCTCTTGATTTGACACTTCAACTTGCCAACTCGACTGCGGCTGATAAGGAGTTGCTACGTTGTGGTGAACATGATACTTCTCATGCAATGCCTTGAACAACTAATACAAAGGTGAGAACCTCCATCGCTGATGATTGCCCTTGGTGTACCAAATCTAGAGAAAATATTCTTTTTCAGGAATGCGGTGACACTCTTTCCTTCATTGTTTGAAAGTGCAACTGCTTCCACCCATTTAGATACATAATGAACCGCTACAAGAATATACTTCATACCATTTGAACTCACACACGGACCCATGAATTCAAGACCCCAAACATCAAAAAGCTCAATCACCAATATCGGGTTCATTGGTAGTTCTTTCTTCCTTGAAATTCCTCCTTCTTATTGACAGTGATCACAAGACTTGGCGAAATCCTGAGCATCTTGGTGGATGGTAGGCCAGTAATACCCACACTGCATAAACTTATGGGCAGTTCTGATACCACTATGGTGCCCACCAACAGGCGATGAATTACACGCCTCTAGTATACTAATCATCTCAACCTCAGGCACACAAGGACGAATAATCCCATCAGCACAAATACGTAACAAGTAAGGCTCTTCCCAAAAGAATTTCTTAACATCAGACATGAACTTTCTCCTTTGGTGGAATGACAAATTTGAAGACACCAACTCACTTGCCAAATAATTAGCAAAGCCAGCGAACCAAGGATTAAGGTAAGCACAATTAGCCAATACATGTTCATCAGGGAATGCATCATTTATCTCAACTCCATCACAAAGATTGATCATAGCTTCCTCATCTAATTTGGATAAGTGATCGGCAACCTGATTTTTTTGTTCCTTTCCTATCTTTCACCTCAAAGTCGAACTGTTACAACGATAGTACCCATCTAATCAATATCGGTTTTGCATCCTTCTTAGACATAAGATACCTCAATGCAGAATGATCAGTATGCATAATAGCTTTGGTGCCAAGAAAATAGGATCTAAACTTTTCGAATGCAAAAACCATAGCAAGTAGTTCCTGTTCAGTTACATTATAGTTCTTTTGAGCAATATTCAATGCTTTGCTCGCATAGTAAATAGGATGAAATTTTTTCTCTCACCTCTGCCCTAATACTACGCCAAGCGCTACCCCACTTGCATCACACATCACTTCAAACGGTTGTCCCCTATCCGGTGAAATAATGATTGGTGCAGAAATCAATTTCATTTTCAACTCCCCAAATGCTCTCAGACAAGCATTATCAAACTCAAACTTAGACTCCTTTTCAAGTAGCTTGCACAATGGGTGTGCCATTTTAGAGGAGTCCTTTATTAATCTCCTAAAGAAACTTGCATGTTCAACAAAACTCCTCACACCCTTCACAGTGATGGGTGGTGGAAGTTTTTCTATCACCTCAACTTTAGCTCGATCAACCTCAATTCCTTTCCCTGAAATATGATGCCCCAACACTATACCCTCTTTAACCATGAAGTGGGATTTTTTCAAGTTGAGCACAAGGTTGCACTTTTCACACCGTTTTAGCACCTCAGTCAAATGAGTCAAACACTCATCAAACGAATCACCAACTACAGATAAATCATCCATAAATACCTCCATTGTGTCCTCCACCATATAAGAAAATATAGACATCATGCAACGATGAAAGGTCACCGAAGCATTACATAACCCTAACGACATTCTATTGAATGAAAAAGTCCCATAAGGACAAGTGAAATTGTCTTCTCTTGGTCCTCCGGAGCTATGGAGATCTTATTGTAGCAAGAATACCCATCTAAAAAACCAATACCAACCCTTTCTAGCAAGATAGTCTAGCATTTGGTCCATGAACGACATTGGGAAGTGGTCTTTCTCAATCCATGCATTCAACTTGCGATAATCCATACACACTCTCCAACTAGTTACAAGCCTCATTAGAACAAGCTCATTCTTCGCGTTGGGAACCACCGTGATTCCAACTTTCTTTGGAACGCATTGAACTTGGTATACCCAACTACTGTCAGCAATAGGATATATAATTACAACATCTAACCACTTAATGATATCCTTTTTCACAACTTATTGCATCGGGGATTCAACCTCCAATGATGCTCAATACTTGGCTTGCTGTCCGACATGAGTTGAATTTGGTGAGAACAAATTCCCGGTGGGATCCTAATAATGTCTGCAATAGTCTATCTGATAGCCCTTTCAAATCGCTTCAATACCGATATCAAAGCCTCTATTTGCCCTTCACTCAATTTAGCAGCAATAATAACATGCAAAGTACCGTTTTGTCCCAAGAATACATACCGTAAGTGGGATGGAAGAACCTTAAGTTATAATTTCAGAGGCTCATCAATGGATGGTTTTGTTGGCGGGGTATCTCGATTCTTCATGTCTAATTCCAACCGCTTTGGTTTGTAACGAAACTAAACCCCCTCCAGTGCAGCAACTAGCTCATCATAGTAATCAATACCATCACTGTCAAAATTCATCATCAGAGCTGCTAGTGCCTCAACACCTAACCTCTCTTTGATAGACACTTCTGGTTCTTGCTCAACAATATGATTTACTACCGATACCAACTTGAGATCACTTTAGCGCTTCATAGACCGACAGATATTAAAAGTTACCTCTTCATTGTTCAATCAAAACTTTATCTTTCCTCTCTCCATATTAACCAACGCACGACCAGTAGCAAGAAATGGTTTCCCTAAGATGATGGGGACCTCAAAATCAACCTCACAATCCAATATCACAAAGTCTGCCGGAAAGATGAACGACTCAACTTTCACAAGGATATCTTGGAGTACTCCAATAGGTCTCTTCACAGTTCTATCAGCCATAAGTAAACGCATCGCAGTCGGTTTGGGAGCTCCTAAACCCAACTTTTTATAGATCGACAATGGCATCAAGTTAATGCTAGCACCCAAGTCACACAAGTCCTTCACAAAGTGAAATATACCAATCGTACAAGGAATAGTTAAAGCTCCAGGATCCTCCTTCTTCTACACTAGTGACCCAATAGCAATGTCACTACAATGTTGCAACTTTTCTTCACTCTCAAAAGTGATAGCCCTCGTTTTGGTCACCAAGTCTTTCATGAACTTCGCATACCCTGGCATTTGTTCAAGTGCCTATATTAATAGAAAATTTATGGACAATTTCTTGAACATAGCTATGAACCTGTGGTCTTTACCCTCTTCAGTCTTTTTCACCAACCATTGTCGGAAGGAAGGTGGAGGTCTTGGCATGGGAATCACTTTTTGCGTTACCTCGGATTCCTTTTCAGAATCATCTTTCGGCTCCTCAACTACATGAACTTCATCCTCACCTTTTTTATGCACTTACCACCTCAGTTATCATGGGAGGGTCTATAGTCTGCTTTCCTCCACGAGTGGTGACAACCATGTAATGACCATAATTTTTTGGATTTTGAATAGTGTTGCTATGAAGTGTTCCTGGCTGACATGGATTTACCATTGTGAACAACTGACCCAACTGCTGCTCAAGCTGCTCAACCTTTTGACCGATACTTGATAAGTCACTCCGTATCTCATTCAAATTGTCATCAGTTGGATCAAATCTTTTCATCATCTTCTGCATCATATATTCAATGCGAGTCATACTTGATCCGGAATCTCTATTACCAGGTGGAACATAGGGTCCACTCTTCTCATTCCTATTTCCATAACTATTTCAGTTGTAGTTGTTGTCATGATTTAAGTTCCCATCACGGACATAGTTCCCATCACAATTGTAGTTGCCATAGTTTCGACCTTGGTTTCCTTCACCTTTGCACCAATTTTCCAATTTGGATCCTTGGGCGTTAGTCCGGAAACCCCCCGTTTGATCATTCACCGAATTCGCATCTTCCTCATAATAGTACTCATCGGTAGGTGGACACCTTATGCAGCTGGTCCCAAGTATGTATTGACTTGTATGGCAACTCAGAAAGCCACACAGTAGCATCACATGTCAACGAAAGTGGGAATACCCGCTGACCTATTACTTTCATATCTATGTCTGGTCGTCCCACACTACTAATACAGACACTCATAACTTTGGTCATGTGGGCATATAGATCCTCCAAAGGTAACCAAGAAAACAACCCCTAGATGTAAGCATTTACATCAGACTGCTAGTCACCACAAAAGAATGTCCCGGAGGTAATGGAGTGAGAGCAATAGCACCAGTTGATTCCACATCACCATTGTTAACCATGTAGTTATCGCGAACTCTCGGTGCTGGCTCGTTTTGCACCATTTCTGCATTTTCGATTAGATGACCATCCTGAACCATAACAGGCACAATCACAACTCCAGGAGGTCGCAAACCAGCTCCATCCCCTTGACCCTCTCCAATTAGATCATTGTGTTGTTCGAGATTTAAGCCTCTTCCAACCATTCTTCTCAAATTTATTTGTAGTTCTGGATCGTAGGGAGTCAAGGGATTGCTTTGACTCCGTGTACTTGGCATACACTAGAGTATAAACCTGTAGAAAACAAAAATAAAACAAAAATGTAAAATTAGGAAATACTTGACTATGGTTTAACAATGAATATAGTCTAATCTAAAGTTCGTATTCCCCGGTACCGGCACCAAAATTTGATACGCCCAAATTACACCTCCCAAAAGAAGTATAAGCGGTTGTTTTCAAATAAAGAACCCAACTTTCAGGTTAGGGTCGATCCCACGAGGAATATGGTTCATACTTAGGCTAACTCAAAATTATCTAAGTTTAGTCAAATAATTTTTGAGAAAAGTAACCAAAGGAGGGGGGGGGGTTAACTAATATATCAGTTTGTTAATTTGTATCACTAAGTAACAAATAAGAAGGATTTGCAGTTTGAGATATCAATATGAGATGAAAACTAGGGCATAAGTGTTCCCCAGAAGCTCTTAACGTAGTATTCCTAGTAATAGTAACTCGATCCTAGTGTTAACATGCAAGGTTGATAAGTTAGGTATCCCTAAGTGATTGGTCCTCCAAATAGGGAATTTCACCACGCAACTTGGTCCGTCTACGGGTGTGTGCTTTACTAACCCTTACCTTTAACCCCGGATTATTCCTCGCATCACAATGATTAAGGTCAGGCTATTAGATAGCGGCTTAAATCATATATTTCTCTGTTGTTCAATATTTTTCTCATTCATTACCTCCTTGGTCCGCCAAGTAGGACTGAGGTGAGTTCTAACGTTGCGCACTAATAGAAAGTATTCTAAATGAAAAGATTGACAATACATGCATAAATACTATTCTAGAATTACTTATTTCTTAGTCATACATTGATGATTGTTCATGAATCCCACAACCCTAGTTTTGGATTTAGCTACTCATGCTTCAGAATTCACAATTTATATTTGAGTTAATAAGATGAATCATGAACTTACAATCACAATAGATGAATATTGTAATCTTCAATTGAAAACCAAAAGTAAATTGCATAAAATGAACTTCAAGAATTAAATTTCTAATGTGTTTGCAAAATAATCCCAAAATCCAAAAACAATAATCTCCAATAGAGTCTAACTCCCAAAAACGTAAATTACAACCTATATTTATAATATCGAAATCCCAAACAAAGTTTGAAAAGGAAATAAGGAAATTTTGGTTTAGATGCAGTTTCGATCGACGACACGAACGACGGACCGTGGATCAACCTACGGTCCGTGGTTCACCGCCGTGGGTCAGAAGTTGGCATAAAATTCAAGATCTTCAAATGATGGTTTCCACCTACGGTCTGTTGATTGGACTACGGTCCCTCCTGTTCCTCCGTGGTTCAAGTACTGGAACTCCACTCTCTGAATAAAACGACGGCCATCAATCGACGGTCCGTCACTCAAGCTACGAGGTGTCATTTTCCTCGGTGGTTCCATACTTGGTAAGACTTCTTGAACTCACAGCTACGCCTCCCCACCTACAGCTCGTCAACTGGATGACGATCCGTGGTTTGGCTCCATCAACTGCTACTTCTGCCATTTTAGCTCTTTTCTCACTCAACCGCTCAAAACCTATTTCCTGCAAAAATTACATAAAAACACCATCATATCTAATAATAAAATAGCGAAGACTCTCACAAACTTTAAGTGAAATTCATCAAAAATACCGTAAACTCATGGTATATCAACGGGACGTAGGTACCGATCATGGGTGTCAACTTTCAACCCTAAAATCTCCCAAAATATGGGACTCACCTACGGAACTTATTCAGGATTTGTGCAGTCAATGATGGACCTTCCTGGTGAACCGTTGAAGAAGTACTGAAACTTGACATTTTTAAAAACATGACTGGCCAATCCACGGACCAGACCTTCGGTCCATGGGTCATTCCATGGGTCGTGGGTAACTCCGTCAGACCGTCACCAGATATATGAATAAAGCTGACTTTTCTACCTTTTTGAACCAGAGGTGTTAAAGTACCTTTAGTAAACTGAACAAAAAGTTTATTATGGTGAAAAAGAGGCAGATGCACACAAAAAAATACAACCAAATGTATGAAAATTATCATAGCTAGGATTTTGGTGATAAAGACGCTAATATGGAGGCTCAAGATTTAGCACTTTAAATCGTAATAGATTAATAAAATTGACAGCAATAGGCAATTCTTCCACCCAGTATTTTGATGGGATTGATGATTCAGTCAATAAAGTACAAGATACATCTAAAAATGACTATTTTTAAGCTTAGGAACCCCATTTTGTTGTGGTGTATATGGACAAGAGCTTTATTAGACAATTCCATTCTCAAGATAGAAAGTTTTGAATTCGTAAGACATATATTCTCCACCACAATCAGATCTTAATAATTTGATGCCCGTAGAATATTGAGTCTCAATGAAAGCAAAAAATGTCATGAACATGGAAAATACCTCATATTTGGATTTAAAAAAATTCACACATGTAAACCGACTATAATCATCTATGAATGTCACAAAGTACTTGAAATGAGCATGAGAAATAATTGGTGAAATTCCGCAACCATCACTATAAAGAACATCAAAATACTTTGTAGCACGACTACCAAATTTGGAAAAAGGATGAGTTTACTTTTGCCTAATTTACAAGTAGAATAATTAATGGAAGCAGTTGAAAATTGAGTTTTATTCCCCAATAAACCAGAATCAAATAAATGAGACAACACAATAAAATTTAGATGTCCTAGACGCTTATGCAAAAACTCAGTCTTGTTAATTGTAGAAGTACAAGCAGAGGATAGAATAGGAGGAATGAAAAAGTGAATAGAAAATAATCTTCCAACTTTAGGCCCCTTTGCAATTTACATCCACGACACATGATCTTGCACAAGACAATAATTACAAGAAAAATTCACATCACAATTGTTATCCACCAATTTTGCAACTGAAAATAAAACTAGTTGAGAGCTTTGGTCAAAGAAAAATATATTTGAATGTTGGAGTAATATCCCCAACCTTGGTAATGGATAAATTACTACCATTTGCAATCTATATTTTTGATGGACCTTGATACTCACCAACATTTTTAGTATGCTTTTTGAGTTGGTCATTTGATTCGAAGCACCCATTCAACAATCAAAAATTTTGATTTAACATTAATACCTTGTAATCCTAATGTTGAAAGTTCTAACACGATCATTTGTACCATTTCATAAGTAAGATCTTTTCATGAAGATGAGTTATCAATAGTGGAACCATTTATCCCAGCTTGAAAAGATATTACCCTATGGTTTTGAAGGTATGTGGGACATTCTTTATTAATGTGCTTAAGTTTACAATAATTACAGAACTTCTTAAAACAATTTCTCATATTATGACCATATTCCTTGCAACTGTACTATTGAGTTCTAGTCATATCCCTGCCCTTTCCTTTACCTTGAGCAACAAATGCAACAGTGATATCATTTTCATTCTTGTAAGCATTTTGTGGGACAAGATGGTTGTCTTAACAAAGTAGTTCCCTAAAATAAACATCAAAAGAGGTAGATGGATCATGTTCATCAACTTCGAGTGAACACTCTCAAACACGGACCGTAATTAATCAAAAAAATGATCTTGCTTGCTTTGCTCATGAATTTCCTAAATTACAAACAATGATTAAAAGGTATTTTGGCATAAAGAATACCTTTAAATTGAGACCATAAGTTCAGAAATCAAGTATAATATTCCTTAACATAGAGACGTCGTTGAGAATAGTAAGCAATGTCAAACTTTAATAGAAAGCATCTTTTGCTATTATCTTCGTTGTAAACCTTTTGTAAATAATCTCAAATAGCCTCAGCTGCCTTTTAAGGCCGTAGATTAATAACAATAAGAGGGTCAATTGACCCTAAAATCCATTTCATCACCCGATCATCCTTAATCTTCGATTAAACTAAGTTGGTATGATCAATAGGATTAGGATCATAACCATCTATATGAACCCATAGTTCTTTTCCGGTGTCAAAAACTGAAATTGAAATTCCGAAGAAGAATAATTATTTCCGGTGAAAAGAACACTGAAGGATTCAAAGTGATGTGAATTCAGGCTTTTGAATAGCTACAAAAACTAGAAATATAATGACTCTAGAAAACAACTGGAATGATCAAGCCCAAGAGTCCTTGTCTCTAAGGACTAATTGTCTACGAATAGTCAACGAAAGGAATATTTTCGAAAAAAAAACTCAATGAAACAAGACAGCCAAGAGAAGGCTCTAATACCATGTCAAGATTTTGCTAAATGTCTCTCAAAATGAGAGTCTTTTCTTTATATAGAGAGTATACACATTATACATCCTTAAAGATCCGTTGTTCCTATCCCAAAAGATAAGCAATTCAATCCCTTTAAATCTATCATTCAAATCCCCTTAAATCTGTTACGCTATCCCTCCAAATCCGCTATTCTATCACAATATTATTCTCTATAATTAATTCAACAAATTTATATAATTACACTTATTTACAACATTATACATGAATATATAGAATAAATCTCTATTAATTCATCATGCTAACAAAAACAAGAGACAATTTATGGGGTGTGGGGATTGGTATTGATGTCAAGTAGAGGTTAAAGTGCTTGCACTATAACACTAGAGAACGATTGATAATTTTGATAATTTTTAATGATACTAATCCTCTTTCAATCTCAAAGAATAATATCATAGAATCTTCTTTTGATCTTATCTATGTAAATCACAAAACAACCCATTACCTTATAAAAAATCTCTCTTTCAAGCATATTTGGAAAATAGAATTAAAAAATGATTTATCAGCGCAAAAACTTGTTTATTCGGATAATGTTAGAAAAGCCCATCATATAAGTGGGTTTTTGCCCACATTGGAAGAGCCCTATCATATGAGTGAGTTTTGGCCCACGTTATAAGAGCCCTATCATCTGAGTGAGTCAATAACATAATAGTTGAAATTTAGGGTACAAAGGGTAAAAGTTTAAGGAAAACAATGATAGGTGGATGTAGAGGCAGAGACGGAGAATATAAGGAAGAGAAAGCAATGAAATCTCTGGGATAAGGATATGTTAGAATAATATCGGGAACTTTTTCTTGAGGCAATCTTGGATTCTATCTTATTCATCGAGTTCAACTTCACTACAAGGTTTTGCGATCTTATTTTTCTTATTCTATTTTTGTTTGTTTATGCCATAAAAAGATCATATGTAAAAATTATTATTATCTTATTATAGGATACGTGGAACGGGAGATTGAAGAAGTTTGAGGAGTAGCTCAAAATAAAGCAAAGTATGGAGACACATATATGCCTCCAACAAGTTGTCACACTCTTGAGAGATACGTATTTCTAAACATTGATTTTCTAGTCTCTTCACTTTCTGTAGATTATAGATTAGATATGCTTTGAAATATTCAGATTCTTGTGTATCTTGTTGATTAGGATTTGGAAATTCAATCCAGACTGAACACTCCAATAACAATGTTTGGGTATGAAATTGAAGTTTAGGAATTTAGGGTGAATTTTTTGTGTCAAGCTTATGTCTTGTTGATAATAACTTATATTTATGCTCTGAAATACAATGGGTTTTGTAGATATCTGAATTGGGAATCATATAACATGATGTTCTTATTTAAGTCTTGTTCATGCTAAAATGTAATATATCATTAAGTTTTAGAAGTGTGAATTATGAATGTTTAGTCATCGATACTTAATAGCCTTTAATCTAAAATTACATTCTATGATCGGGTGATCAATAGCCATATATATTATTTCTAGTTTTCAACATAAAAAATATAGTGTGTGGATAAAAAAATAATTGTTTATCAAGCGCCTAGTAACATCGATATAGGTCTCAACTATACCCTTCTATGATAAAGACCATAAAAGTCAGGAGATGATGTGTTGACTCATGTTTATAAAAGTAAATAATTTCTCTGTATTTTTTTATTTGATTAAAAAGCTCCTATAAAATATGATATGTCCAATCCATACAAGATTGGGTAGGTTATGTAGTGGTCAGGGAACTGTGAAATGGAAAAAAGTGTCAAGCTTCCTTTGCTAAAACCATGAATTGCAAGCGAAGTGCTCCCATTATTGACTTGAAGCGCAATTTAACTAAAAAAGGACCAACATAAATAGAGAGAATATATAAGAAAAAGTTCAAATTATAAACTAAAAAGTAGATATGACAAAATCAAACTATTAATGGTTCAACTTTTGTTTCTTGTTCATCAAATTGATCTACTTCGACAAGATTGTTAGAATCTTGTATTTCTCCCTTACCATTATATTGCTCATCATTTTCTTCAACTACATTATCATCTGCCTTATCAACATCCTTTTCACACTTCTTTATCTGATAAATCAATTCACAGTTTTCATAAAAGAGTGGTTGGTTCAAACTTACTAATGCATTGAGACCCTTACAACGTCGAGCTCCGTTCCACGCTTAATATAGTGAAGCGAGTGCTTTCCTAAATAATGGGTTAATGACTCACTCAATTAATAACTCGGTCCATCCTAACCTCTACAGATTCATTCTATTTAAATGTTAGATTGTTGTGCTTGCCCTTGTGGGCAAGACGTATGTCTGAAAGAAAGCCAATTAAATTGAGTATTTAAATATATTTTTAGTAGCTTTATGTATTTTATTATAAAATAGGATTTTTTTTAAATCTTGTTTCATAAGAATTAGGCTTAGAAATTTTTATTTTTCTAGAATAGGATTTATTTTTTCTAGTTTTATAAGGATTAGACTTCTTATTGAAGTAATAAGACTCCCTATATAAAAGGGATTTTGTGGAATAAAACACGTCGTTTTTTAATTTTAAAAAAACCATGTTATTGGTGTTCCCTCATCCATTGAAATCTTGTGTTTCCACTTTTCTTTAGGAAGTTGAAGTTATATGCAAAATAGATTATTCTAGGAATAAAGACAAAGAAAAGTTGAAGTAATTGATTTAGATTTTCCTGTTCATCGTCCAATGACTTGATCCGTCTCTAAAACTCCTATTAATTTTGTATCGGGGCATGACAAAATGAGGTCATTTTCAAATTCCAAGAAGAACATGAAATCTATATTGGACACTATAATATGTAGAGTTGAATTGCATGACTTATTAGGTATGCTATTACAGACCCAAATTTTTTTGTAGGGAGCTAGAAAATCAATCAATCATTTTTTCTTACATAGAAAATCGATCGATAATCTATTTAAAATGGTCATTTGTCTAAAAGGAATCATATGGGTAAAACCTGGAAGTATCACAAGGGTTTTAAGCAGTTGGAACAAGGATAGAAATGTCAAAAAGAAGGAGGAGAGATAGAAATTTGTCCCAACATGCATATGATTAACAATGTGGGACGAAAGGAACAAGAGGTACTTTGAAAATGTGAAAAATAGTTTGACGAAGAACAAAATGAACAGTCTAATCCTCTTTTATTTTTGGTGTAGAGATGATGTATTAGCTCAAATAGAGGACATCTTTGATGTACTTGAGTGTTTATAGGCTTTAGAAAGATAGAGAAAGTGGAAAGTTTGTAATACTTATGGAAAGGAACTATACATTTCTTTGTATTATAACTGTGGATATTTAGATTAAAGTTACCGTATTCAAAAAAATAATTTTTTGTAATAAATACAGAAAAAAGTCGTTTGGTAGAATGTATTAGAAAAAGAATGCATGCATTAGCCTTGTCTATTATTAGTACCTCGTTTGTTGTACTTTTAAGCCAAAAGTATCAGAATACTTGCATTATTTATAACCTCTATTGTATATTGAGGTGTGTATTACTAACTCCATGATTTTTTATGTATTAGTAATATAAAGGATTTCAACACACGTATTAGATAGATTAACGACATTACTACCCCGCAAATCTCCCCCCAAATATTTTCCCAAGCTAAAGAGTGTGTATAGTTTTCTTTAGACAAACATTTTTTATGAAAGTTACGCAATGCATTTTATTTTTAATACAACAAACAAAACACATAAGAAATAATCTTAGCAGAACTAATGAAAGCATTACTACACACTTTAATTTTGTTTGTAGGTTCCTTTTTTTTTTATACCTCTTGTATATGGCATGTTATTCTTGTTTTATCATGGAAACTTTTTACTTGACTAAAAAAATTAATAAAAGATTTAATGCATGCATTATTTACAAGGTATGTTAATAATTACCAGTAGTTTTATACATTTGCAACCTCAAGGTCCACTACGGAAGGGATATTTTTTGTGGAGATTGTAATGCATGCATTATTTACAAGGTGAATTAATTACGAATGGAATGTTATTTGGTGATTAACAGTTTAGATAGTGTTATACATGAACTAATTACTTTGAAAGAATATTTTTTTCTTTAAATAGCTACTATCTACATTGCAAATTCATATATTCTTAATCCATATTCTATTCTACATGAAATAATACTAATAGCTAATGGATGTTGTTTGAACTCATATTACAAAAGATTCCGCTATCTCACAAATAGCTATCTTTGGTGTAAAATATATATGCGCCAACCTCCCTGAAGATTTAACCATGAAAGAACACTAACTATTGCACGTGTGTTTTCTTTGATCCATCACTTTCACATTATTCACTAGTTCTGTAAATGGCTCTAGTTAATTTACAGATCTAGAAAATTCAAAGCAACATCAACAATTAAAGATGCAACAAAGAAAAATTATTGACTTAATAAAATAAGAGCTCCATAACCTTCTATTTTGTTGTCTAAAACCTGTTATAAATTGGTAGTGAAGACTAACAACAAGTGACTTATTAACAAAGAAAAGAAATGACCACATTAAAAGACTCAATTTCTGGGAAAGTCTTCTCCAAGCATAACTCAAATTTCAAGAACTCCAATTATCAACACCATGATAATTATGAGTTCAAGAACTCTCACCTTCTTCTAACTCAGGGGCAACATTTAAATAAAACATGAGATGCTTGGCCATAATAACACTTCTAGTCCTCCATGTGTTAATCTTCATTGTCAACTTCTCCTCCTCCATGTGTTAATATTGAGGTAGATCTGAGCCACAGTGCATAATCTTAAACAGTAGTATTCAATTTTTTCTTTCTTTTTTCGTGCTTGTAATTCATTACAAATATCTTCAAATGCCTCAAAGACATTTGATTTGACATCAGCATGATCACGCTGTCAATCCTCTAGTGCCACGTCAAAAAAATTATCAATTATATTTTCTATACTTGTGGAATCATAAGAACATGATTTTCCTCTTGGTTAAAATAGTGTAACACCAACATCTCCTCTGGTTCAATTTGCAAACTTATCTGCTTGTGGGGACATAATTTTTTTTTTGAGAAACTAACAGTGCATGCTTTCTCAACCTCGATGAATTTAATTTCAATATTTTGGTTACACTTTTTGGTCATCTTTTCCATTGCAAAAGAAAATAATTAAAGAAAAAAAAGTATCTATATGGAAACCATGACAAATTAACAAAAGATTGAAATAAAGTTTATTGTGTCTGAGAATGCAAGTAATATTAGTTTCTCGGAAAGGAAAAAAACCTTATTTTAGTATCCATATAAGCTTACAACATGGATTGAAGTATATGTTGGTGTTATATTTTTTTCACAAGTGTAAAATCATTTTTCTATTATTTACAAGTAAACAAAAAATACTAGACAATTTTTTGTAGTGAAACTAGAAGATAACTACCGTAAACATGTTGAGGCAAGATCGAATGTCTTTGATGCATTTGAAGATCTTCGAAAAGAATTTCAAGCAATGAAAGAGAATGAATAAAACAAATAAAAATGTATAATATCATGCAACTTGGCTTGCAAATACCGTTAGATAAACACATATTGAAGCAGATGCTGACAATGAAGTTGCAAATGTAGAAAGTTAGAAAAATAAAACATTTTATTATGGCCTAGCATCTCAAGATTGATTTAAATGTTGTCCATGAGCCGGAAGAGGACGAAAGTTCTTGAACTCATAATTACCATTGAGAGGTAACTCGAGTTCTTTAATTTTGATCTATGCATGGAGGAAACTTTACCAATGGCTGAAACTTCTAACATGGTCAATTCTCATCATTGTTATTAAGTTAGTTGTTGTTAGTCATCAGTCATCCCTTTATCTACAGTTTTAAACCAAAAAATTGTAGGTTATTAAGTTGTTATATTATTCAGTCCAATTTTTTGTTTTTTTATCTTTAGTCTTTCATGAGGCTTTGTGTAGTCTTGATTTTTAAGTCAATTGAGGTCTTTTATTGACCTAGTGAATGATCAAAGAAATTCCTTATGCAGTCATTAATATTTTTTATTTCCAATGAGGGCGGCGCATTAAAATATAGGGTAGTTCTCTACAAGAAGATGGAATCTCTGTAATATAAATTTTTCTAATATATATTGACTTTACAGATAAATTGAGGATTCCAAGAGAAATTGAGCCCGGTTTTTCAGCCAGATCCACGATTGTGTTGAAACAGGGTATCATTTTTTTATCGGGAGCACATACACAAATGGGGTTCCTTTCTGGTATAAAACAAAATAAATTTTACTCAATTACATTAGTCATATAGGGTACTTTCCCAAGGTCGATTTATTCCTTTTGTGGCTCCAATTTTTTGTAACCTTAATTACAAATCAATTGAAATCTTTTATAAGACTGTGAAAATGATGGATAAAAGAAAACCCTCGTGTACTAATTATGCCATTTCGATCGCAAAGTTATACAACCAGATTGAATCTAAAGACAAATGAAAAACAACTATGCCTTTTCATTTATTTACATATATAATGTTAATATCTTTCATGGGTACATTTTCTCCTAATGTTATTTAAGAAAAAATATGTACAACTCTAGCTCAATTAAACGTTATGATATGCTTTTACACCTCTAATTAGTTTAATCCCACCACCCTCCGGGGTAAAGTAAGTAAATTGCATTAGAAAGGTATCAAGCAGATTCAAGGTAGTAATACAAAAAAAAAACTAGTAACTTTAGAACATAGCTCCATGAAGCTATAGTAATAAGCAAGAACCTGTGGAACTAGTCAAAATAATGGTGCCTTGGAACTCATCTATATAAGAATAAGAAGCTAAAAATACCCATAAAACTATCAAATTTTCTTACGGGGGAGTGGTAATGCAAACTAAATAAACTAACTAAGCAAATAGCTTTCAAAGAACGCATGGGAAATGGGTTCCCATCAAAACATCTATAGTTTCTTTCTTTCCATATACACCAAAGATTAGATGGTTGAGTCGTATTACAGTTTCTTTTGATGAATTTTGCAACTCTTCATGATATTCAGTTTTCAAAGGCATATTTCTTAGAGAAAGGAGTAAGCCATTTCTAATACCCAATTCATCGAGTCATGAGGGCACCTATTATAACCCCAAACTAGGTACGAAAAGTCATAACCCATAATAGCAACCAATGGATATAATGGTAGCAACAAAGCAGAATCAGTAAATTACAACAAAATAAAAGAAAAATAGAGGAAGTGAGACATAAGATATATACAATAGATATCTCCCATAATCTAGAAGTCACAAGTAGAGAGCTATCTAAATAAAAAGTACAAGTCCAAAAAGTGGACCTAAATACAAAGATAGTCTCTAAAAGCAAAGACTAGCTATCCAAAATACTAAAAGAGACAGGTAAGTGCAGGACGCCAAGTGCTCACCCTCGCCTTCGATCCAAACTGCAACTGGCTCAACTAATCAATGGTTATAGCTGGTGCTCGGACCTGCATAATGAAACATGTGCGTAGTGTAGCATGAGTACAAAAACAACATGTACTCAGTAGGTATCATAGGCTGACTAAGAATGAAAAGTAAAAATAATATGAAAAGATAGAATCTAGACACAAGCAGAGTTCAAAGTGGGATTATTAAATAGGCCACAAGCATACAAAAATATAAATATCTAAGTACAACTAAACTAAACTTAACTGGACCCGCATAAGCCCAGAAGGTACACTTCTGTGCAAATTTAAATAAAACCGGTACGGATTCCATAACTGTGACAAGTATACAAAATAGCTAAGTCTACTAGGAATAAGATGTGTTGAGTAAAGATTAGGAAAAGGCGTACGAATAACCTACAAGTTACAAGTAAGAGCCCCCAAATAAAGAAGCAGAGCCCAGACATCTAATTGCGGATCAATCTCCCATGGGTGAAAAGTTGTAGCCATTAGTGTGTCACATCGTAGAGGATAAGACCATACCTTTAATCGGCAAATTATAGTAATCAACTCAGTAGAGGATAATGAGCAGCATGAACGAACCTTTAACCCGTCACTAGAAAAGGCTGTCGAAAGATCTCATGTCATCCATCATCAAATAACCACCCTGGAAAGACGTCCACTCCCAAGTAATCTGTACAATACTCAAATCTCAAACTAACTCTAGTCCCAAGTCACCAAGCGAGGCCCAAAATCCAAAATGTAACAATTGGAGTCGTAGAAAAAGTCAAAGTGGAAAGTAAAGGAGATATAAGGTGAATTTATCCTCTTGTACAACAAGGATTGGTCTTTTTATCACTTTAGGACTCATTATTGTATCAACGCCTATATATACTCTCCATCAGCTTATGCATATAATAGAATTCTTCTCATTCTCTATCTAGTCTTATAAGTTTTTTTATGGTATCGGAGCTCTAAAAGCTTACATGAGTACGATCCCATTTTTTCTCCCTCCAACCCTAGTTGTTGCATCACGCAAAAATGTCCCCCAATAACAATGTTGATAACACAAATAACACAGCTAACAACATTGTCATCATGCAGTTTAACCCTGCCATGGACCCGAAGAGATCTCAATGAGAAATGGTAATATCATTCCAATTTCTCACACTGATAACACTCACTTATGTGCATCAACTAAAAGGTTCAAACTAAATGATACCCTTTGTGCCCCGGACATAAAAATAAATCTTCTCTCTTTCTCTACATTTTATAATAACAACAAAACATCTATTGAATTTTTTCCTATTAATTTTCTTGTGAAGGATCTGTCTACGGTGGCGCCTCTGGTGTGCGGGCAAAATAGAGATAGGCTGTACAAGTGGCCATAAGAGACTACACGCATATCCCTACCTCAATTAAATCTGGTAGTTTTTCTTCTTCCTATTGACCTGTGGCATTGACAATTGGGGAATCCAAATGGTTAAAGTTTACACAAACTATTAACTACGTTTTCAATCCTATATTCTGATTCAAAAACTTCTTCAGTTTGTAATTCTTGCAATTCAAATAAAATGCACACGTTGCCTTTTTCTGTAAATATATTGCAAAGTCTACAACTACTCCAAATTATTTACCATGATTTATGGGGACCCTCCCCGGGGTTATCGATTGATAAAAAGTGTTATTATGCATTGTTTGTTGATCAATTTTTATAAAATATCTTGATGTATACTCTGAAAAATTAAAATGAAGTTCAAGATGTTTTTAAAAGTTATCATCCATTACTTGAACGTCATTTTAATATAAAAATTCTCCCATTTTACACTGATGGTGGTGGTGAATTTGAAGGATTATCTCCCTATTTAAAAACATGGCATTGAACATCTTGTTGCACCTCCTTATACACCTCAACGTGTAGTTGTAGTTGAACTATGTCATTGACATGTTGTTGGAACCACCAAAATCTTAATTCAACAAGCCTCACTTACCCCAATTTTTTGGAACTTTGCTTGCCATCAAGCATATTATCTCATCAATAAATTACCCTCAGCTACTCTAAAAGATAATTGACCTCATTAAATACTTTTTCAAGAAACCCCAAAATTTGATTCAATAAGAACTTTTGGGTGTTTAAGTTATCCTTAGCTTCTACCATACACCAAAAATAAGCTTGAACCTCGTTCAACTCCATATGTATATCGGGATTTTCCAACAAATATTACTGCCACCAGTGTTTTGACCCAATTTCGTCAAAAATATTATTTTCAAGGGTTGTTTTATTTTTTGAAAATAATTTTCCTTTCCAAAATATTTTCTCTCATTTATCAAATTTCCAAATTAATTCATCGGATAACACTATGAAGGAAAATGATCAGAATTTCACATGTGAAGCTCAAAATTTGAACATGGATCGTCCTCCAGTTATTGCGTGTGGACCTTGCCCACAATGTTCACCCATGTCACTCGCCTAAAACGGAGAGCAATCCCAAAGTTCAGGTGTTCTCTTCAACTCTCCTTATAATTCTATATCTAATGAAGTCATAGTTTCTCATCAAAATTCAAGGAAGCCACTTAATCCTCCTTTGTTGAACTAAACTACCCATTTTCAACAAGAAAACACACACCTATTAACTTATCGATGACACAATACAACTTTAGCTCCCCAATCGTTACCTTCATTGGCCAACCAAAACACTTATTTGTCTCCTTCTGTACCTAAACCCATTGCACCTCCTTCTACTCCACATTTGTCGGCTATCATCACACCCTCTAGCACACAACCCATAAAACCCACTTCAGCCGCACCTTCCACCATAACCTCGATTCACTCAATGGTTACCCGTTCAAAAAATAATATCCATAAGCCCAAACAACACCTTAGCTTTCTTGCTCACACTCCAAGTCAAAAAATGCCTTCTTCCGAAAAATAATCTCAGCGTGAACCCCATTGGAATATTGCTATGCAAGCTGAATTTGATGCGCTTGTGAGAAACCATACGTGGACTTTCGTTTGCAATGATCCTTCGAAGAATGTAGTAGACTGCAAGTGGCTCTTTCGCATTAAACATCATCCTTATGGCTCTATTGATAGGTATAAAGCTCGATTAGTGGCCAAAGGCTTCACTCAGTGGCCTGGACTTGATTACCATTCAACCTTTAGTCTGGTAGTCAAGCCTACAACCGTGCGCCCGGTTCTCGCTATTATTTTTCAATGCAACTAGTCTTTACATCTACTTGATGTAAATAATGCATTCTTGAAAGGTCATTTAGAGGAAAAAGTTTATATGCGACAAACTCATGGCTTTGAGCATCCACATTTTTCCAGTCATGTTTGCAAACCTAATAAAGCCATCTACGGTCTCAAACAGGCACCTAGAGCTTCGTACAACGAGCTCAAGAACATTATGGTAACAAAAGGCTTTTGTAGATCACACTCTGACTCATCTCTGTTCATCTTTTATAATTCAGGATTGACTGTTTACATCCTTGTATAGGTGGATGACATTATCGTTACTAGAAATATTGACCATGGTGTTCGACTAATTATTAATGCCCTTGCTCAATGGTTGTCTCTCAAGGACCTTGACACTTGAACTATTTTTTGGCTGTTGAAGTTTTGTCATATCGAGGTGGCCCGTTGTTGTCTCAATAGAAATATAAGAAGACCTTCTCCAGGAAGAAAATATCCCAGACAGCAAAGGAGTTTCCACTCCTATGTTCGTCAGTACTGTACTCAATGTAAACCAGGTTGATCCTATTGTTGATGGTTCTCTCTTTTGGTGAATTCTTTGCAAGCTACAATATTTTTTCTTCACCAGACCTTACATCGAGATTACAGTTAATAAACTCTCTTAGTTTATCGATTGTCCTCAAGCTAATCATTGGAAGACTGTTATGCGGGTGCTTTGATATCTCAATCAAACCTCTTTATTTGGTCTTCAAATAACCTGTGAGACATATAACCGGATTATGGTGTATTCTAATTCTGATTGGGCCGGAGATCCTACTGATGGAACTTCCAAAATTTGATATGTTATGTATCTTGGAAGTATTCCTATCTCGTGGTCCTCAAAGAAGAAGCGGTCTGTCTGTTCCTTTTAGAAATGAGACCGACGTTTCTCTTGATAGGGAATTATTCATTTGTTCCATTATGGAGAGGCTCTCTATTAACGTTGGGAAGCTCATCGTGTAACACATTCAGAAGGTTTTCTTAGAAGGTACAAATATTCTCTCTTACCCCTTCTTGATTACTTACTTATGACTAAAAGATGAGGTGGACCAAAATGAAAAAGATAGCATACGGAGTCCTGAAAACCCTATCCATCCACTTAAGAGAAAGGGTCTGGGCATGTGATCAAGAAAAGAAAGATTGATGTGAAAGATCCAGCATTTGGCACATTCACTAAGAGCACTACTTCACAAGGTTCAGACCTAATTCTTCCTCCATCTCAGTTACTACGGAGGGGGCCACCAGCACTTGTCTACTTATCATGACAGATGCATATCATGGATGCATGGATCCACTGACAAATTCAGGAGTTGACTCACCATCTCCCTACAAGGTCTGGAAGCTCATCAGCCTCAGGTACTACTTTTTTTACCCTTTCCAGTCTAGTGAAGGATCACAAGAATTTCAAGGACAAAACAGAAAAAATTGAAAGGAGGTTGAAAAAGATGAAAGGGCATGAAAAAAAAAGAGCTAGTTTCTGAACAAAATAATGACCACCCTCTAAATGTTCTATAGATCGGGTGATGAGGTTGATGATGATGTTCTTTCATATCCCGATATCTCTTTAGATGAGTGAGATCTTTGCAGGAGTCCCTCATATTTTCTTTTGATTGTTGTATTGTGAGGACACAGTTACATTTTTAGTTGGGGATGCCTCATTTGTCAGGCTTGTTTAAATTATGTATTCCATTTGATTGTGCCCTTGTGGGGCTTGTTTTGATTTGTGCATTGTGTGCCCTTGTCGAGCCTTTGTTATATTATGATGGATTAGATTATTTCATTTTGTTTCTTATAGTTTCTAGGTTCTGTGTTTTTGTTTTATATTGAGATATGGCGTGACGATGCTCGATTATGGATAAATTGATGACTTAATTAAGGGTAAATCTATTGTTTCTTGTGAGTGTTTGATTGGTGTTGAATGTGGCGAAGTCTAAGTAATTGGTCACGAATAGATGATTGAGTTTTCCCGATGATTGATTGGTTGACAACTTTTTAAGGGCAAAATCTTCATCTTTTTGTGAGGTTGTGGCTTGGTTGGTACTAAGAACATAGTATTTCATGTGAAAAGTTGTTGAACATACCCCTCCATTTTGAAAGTTAAGCATGTTGTGAATGATTTTGTGACAACTTTTGTAAATCTTTTTGTGACTTTTGATTCATTAGTAGTTCGAATGTTCGATGTCACTTGTATTTTGAAAAGGAAATAATATTTTGAACCATCTTTATTGACTTGCATTCCATGTGTGGTGAGTTGTTCAATAATACCTTGTGTTCGCTTGTGCTACCTAGAACTTTCCCAGTTGGTCTTGATTGAGCTTGGTTGGAGAAATAATCTTAGGCTTTCTTTGTGATTGTTCTTGAAGTCCACATGGCCTAAAAATCACACCTTTGCACTAAATATATCCTTAGTTGTCCCATTTTAGCCTAATCTCTTTTATTAGCAACCTCATTACAAGCCTTAGCCTTTTCGAAAAGACATTCCTATTTTGGACCCTCCCTTCCTTGAACTTAAAGTTGTGAAAGTTGAGGCTAAAAGACTAAGTTGGAGTTTTATGGGAAACTCATTGAAGGGATGCCTAACACATGAGGGCTTGATTAAAAAAAATAGAGAGAGAGAATGATGAATGGAGGAAAAAGTCTTAAAGAAAGAAAACATTTTGAAAAATAAGGAAAAAAGTAAATAAATGAGACTTGAGTCCTCCAAATGTTGAAAAATTGTTGCATGTGGGGCATCTAGAGTAAAAAAATGAAAAATTTGAAGTGTGCATTTGTTTGAAAAGTGAAGAAAAGTGGAAAAGCCGGTAAATGATGAGTGGTCGTGTAGTGTAAAGGAGGGTGTAGTCACTTGTACCTAAATGATATCCTAACCTTCCCTAAGAATGTATTACAAGCTTAACAATGTCTGTTGAGATTATTCTAACCAAATTAAGTTGATTAAATGTTATTTGAAAATATGGGCAAGTCCATGGTGTGGTATTTGTGTTCATGAGATGTTTTATTGGTGAGTGTGAGTGTTTGTGATTTTGTCCCATGTTTTATAAATACTTTGTGAGTGTGTTGGTACATTTATTTTCTTGTGAGGGGATATAATTTGATAAAGTTGTGCTTTTGAAAATTCCTAATTGAATAAAGTGAGCATGTAAAAGAGCTAATGAGTTTAGTCACTTCTTGAGTTTGAGTTGTTGTTACTTAATGATTCATGATTCTTGAAAATGTTCCATGAAAATTAAGGGACTTTTTTGTGAAAATTTTGCATGTGGACTATCTATTAGTACAAAGCGAAGTCATTACCTTTGTGCTTAGTTAAAAACGATGAAATTGATATGTAGCATGTGTTAAAATCAGAGCCTCTTGTATTTTGGATTTTCTTTACTTGAGGACAAGCAAAGTTTTTAAGTTAGGGGTATTGATGAGTGGGAGATTTCCACTCATTTGATGATCTTTGTTATTAGTTTTTGCTTGTTTTAGGTAAGAATTTGTGCTTTTAATGTAGTTTTCTTCATATGTGCATGAAAATGAAATAGAGGTTGATTGAGAAGACATATGAGGAAACCAAGTGAACTTGAGGAAAAAAGAGGTCAAAAAGAAGAAAGTTGAACTAGTAGTTGGAGAACCCATCGCGACCGCGTGAAATAGGAGTCGTGATTACGTTCATTAAGAACTTCAGATTTCGCGATCGCGTGCTAAGAGTTCAGCATAGCGTGACTCAGTGACACTACTTATCGCTATCACGTGAGTTAGTTGTCGCAACCGCGAAAGGCAAATGTCTGGGGCCTGGACAGAATTGGATTTTCACCAAATTGATCCCAAAAACTATTTTTACATCATCGACAATCATTTTTTGATAATGCATAGTATAATTGAGAGTATCTCATCTTAGAATATTTTAGAAAGTAATTTTAGGTTTCATCTTTTGGATTAAGACTTTGAAGGCAAGGTTCCTTACAAAAAATCTTTTGGATTGAAGATTGTGTTCTTAATATTAATATTTCTTGTCCTATCGTATTTCCCTTGCTTTGTATTGCATGATTGCTAATTGAAATTGGGGTTTTGTGCTAGAAATAGACAAATCTTTTGGGTCTTTAATTTCTCATTCTATTACTTTTGTAATTGATTCTATGCTTCTTATTCATTAAATGGGTTTAGTCTAATTATCATGTTTTCATTTATGATTTTAGAGTGCACGCTCAAATCTAGCTTAGATCTCCGTGGGTTGCTCGAAAGAAAATTCAGAAAGTGGATGATTAAATTGATAACTACATATTAGCATTGAATCTTTAGTTTTCTTGAAAGAGAGATTTAGGTTTTGATTGTTGAATGCTAGAATTTCTTGAAAGAGAGATCTACAAAGGCAGTAGGTTGTTTTTTTTAATTACATGATTAAGACAGAAAGAAGATATCATGATATATCACAATGAGATCGAAAGAAGATTTATGTTTTTGATGATGACCTAGCCTACCTATGAGTGAATTAGCATGTGTTGACTTGCAATAGATCGTTTGAATGATAATTGAGCTCCAAATTTCCAAATTCCATATTAGCCCTTAATTGATTAGATCTTTGTCTAATCTTAATTTGTTACTTAAAACAATCTCTTTTTTGAAAATTGTGTATTGTTAGTTTAGATTCAAATGAGTAGCTTGTAATTCTTTGTCTTTTAGATTTTCGACAAATTGTTCCTTCTGGGATTCGATCCTGACTCTATTTTTGAATATTTTAAATTGCTAACGATCTCTTACTCGTTGGATTGTTTTATGAGTAATTTGAGCGTAATTTAAAATGGAAGCACTGTCGGGGAACAATTAGGCATATTAAATTAATTTAGGATTTATAGATTACTTGTTTCTATCTAAATTGTGAATAGTTGTCTTTAAATTTTTTTCTTTGATTCTATGACTTCTTGTGATAACAACAAAATGCTTGGGGGTTGTAAGCCCTATGAGGATATCCCATAGCCTAGTTGGAAGGAAGAATGGGTGGTGTTGAATATTCATAAGAAATTAAGTGTATGCAACCGAGACGAGCCAATAACATTCCAAGATGCCGTAATCACTCACTTGGAGGCCAAAGATTACGAAAGTCAATACTAAAATGGCCTAGTGAGTTTCTTACTATTACCCAATGCTCCAAAAAAAAAATGATTTGAAGTTGGGTAATAAATTCAAGTCTTCGAATAGCAAAAATCGGGTAAAACTCTTGACGTTGTCATGTTGTCAACATGATCTTCAGAGAGATATTGATCTAAAGTTGGGGAGAAGATTCATTGACTCCAAGTGGACACACAAAGAGTGATGTACACGACATCACACTGAGATGTTAAATTATTTACTTGAGGAGAGACATTCCATCGGTATCCAAATAAGTTTATTTTTAATTTAATTTCAAGGTTTTGATTTTTAGAGTAGCTTGGGAATTTTGTTTTTGACTATTCCTAAAAGTTTGGAAGTTTTTTTGATAGGTTTAGAAGGACAAAAATTATTGGGATTGATGTTTGGGGTGAAAACACCTTCAAAATAGAAATCAGAACACTTTTGAAGAACTCAAGTTTGCCAAAGTTGATTGGGTGGATCATTCAATTTACCCTGTCATCGCCTAAATTGACAGTAGCTTCAGCAGGTCTGGTAGCTAGTTGTTCATCTCATCCACGAGAGCCAATGGTCGTGATCCTGATGCATACAATCTCGAGTTTCACGACCGTGAGAGCTACATGCTGTATTCACGAAAGGTAAATAAAGCTGCCAGTCGCAATCGCGAGGAGTGGTTCGCGACCGTGATGACTCGCGTGAATTAAAAAGACATTGGAATTTTATAATTCATTTAAGTGTTCCAAGAATTCCTAACCGTCTTCAATAATCCTCCTCCATAAGAAAAACCAATTTGTTTGATCATTTCTAGCAGCAAAACTTCCTTCAATTTTTATTCTTCCCAGAAGGTATGTCTTGTTTCCCTTCCTTTTTTCTAATTCTTGGGATGATAAGTTTTGAAATGGGATTGAATCTCAACCATTATTTTTCAGCATGATAATGGTGTGAAAATTGAGAATTTTTGAATTATTTGGTTGAACTGATGTTGTTGTCTGGGTGTTCTCTCAAAATGGGGTTGTAGGGTGCTTTTATTTGTGTGAAAATGGCTTGAGAATAGGTTGCCTGCAACCTGTTCGATGAAATGCCAAAGTGAAATAGGTGGTGTGTAATGTCTAGGCTTGGCTGAGTTATTCATGTAGGCAAGAAATTAAGGAGTCCATAGGACTTTATGGAATAGAATTCGGGTAGGTAGAACTCAGGAAATTGATCTTGGCGTGGACAGAATATGCCGAGATGTCAATGGAATTGATCTTGGTTGTGTGTCTCGCTATAACAGTGTGAAAACCTCTATAGTAGGGTTAGTTCTTCTATAGTTGTGCATGTATAGCGGGGCGAAATAGGATTTTATGCAAAAACCAACAACAAAACCTCTTAATGTCTGTACTTGTGTTCTTGGATGAGAGGGGAGATTTTGGGCAGTTTATAGTTGTTTTTCCATGAAATTCATTGCTAAAGGTGAGATTTTTACTCCCAATCTTACATATTGATTCTTAAGCCTTAGAATCTAGGTTATTTATCTTGGGAGGGTTTGCACTTGATTCCATTGTTGAAAAATCCCTAAGTTGGGGAAGATGATCATATATTAGCATGGGGTTAGGATTTGTTGATAAATCACGTAAATCATAGGCCATTAGTGATTGATTGTTGATTTTATTATTTTTTTAGACCAACAACAAGCCAAGATACTTAAAATGGGAAAAACTCAGGTTTTTTAGAGTTCTGAGTTTCTTAGAGGATTGATTCGATGTAGGTATGGTTGTATTCTTTTCGATTTATGTATGTATGCATGCCTAATTCTTTGTAGTATCATTGATGAAATGCATGGTAAGGAATATATAGGGATACATATGAAATGACATCATGTTGATAACTCATGCAATGGACTTGTTATTGTGACTTGTGGTTTTTAAATGGTATTGTTCATTGTGCTTGTAATTGTGAATGATTGTTTATGATTATTGGTTGGCTCGGTACCACGCTGGTACACTAACTATTGATGGCTCAGGTACAACTCCAATATACTAACTATGGATGGATCATGTACCACGTTGGTTGTCAAGACCCAAAGTACACCCTAGATATGACATGACAAATAGGATCTCGGGAGACCTTAAACAAGTCACATGACGTAATGAAATACAAGATATGAGAAAACAACATAAAAACCAGATATAAGTCTCAAGTCCTTAAGTCATAAAAAATACCAAAACAGAGTACGTAAGAGAATACGCGGAACATCAACAATGTCTAACGAAAGCCATCTACTATCATAGCTGTGGTTAGAACAAACCCCTAAACCAGGTACAAAGTCTGAAATGAAAAAATGACATTAAACGTAAAACATAAAGTGTGATATCACCCTCAAAACATGAGGACTCACCACCAACAATCAACAGCTGAGCAATCCCAATCTAGCCACGACTAGAAAGAGGAACATCAAATCCTTTATTATGAAATAATATATGCACAATGTATGCGCCAGTACTTTGAATTTACTGAGTATGAGGAAAATGCATAAAACATAAACATGATAGTATTAGGAGTTTAAAGCATGAAATATATGACCAAGTAAATTGTATTCAAGCTTATCAAGCCAAATCATAAATCATGGAACAAGGTCAATGCAATATTTAAAAAGTCATAAGGAAGCTTTAAATCAAATTTTTGAGGAAGTCATAAAAACCTTTGAAGAAAATATAGTTCTTTTGTGGGATATTTTACCATTAACCTACATACACCATGTGAGTTATAACATAGAATTCAGTGTCTTTCCCAACCCGAAAAGAGATTGTTCTACTTTCCAAGGTAAAGACCATACATATTATCTTAGATGAATCCATTAGCTATGTGTTTCTAAGAAAAGTCCAACGGGGACATGTAGTTAGAGAAATTGAATTGATTCTAAAGACCAAACCTCTACTAGAAGTGGGGCCTCCATTCCAAAATCCTCTCAGTGCAAAGTAAAAATCTCAATAGAATTAAGAAGAATTAAGAATAATCATAATCATATCATAATACTTGGAAATGTAAGAATCTAGTAATACCAATCCAATCATAAAACCCATATCATAAAATAGCTCCTATAAAAATCATGATTTTATAACATTTTCACATAACACTTATCTAAGCATCTAAATCATGATCATCTTTCATAGTTACAAAATGTTTCACAAACCATATTAATATTTTTATTTAAAAGCACCATTTATTCATAAATTCCTCAATTTCATGATGCATGCATAATTTCATAATCATATTTCATATTCCTAATGAAGACATATAGCATCAAATCATGATTAAATAGATCAATTATAGACAATTGAAGTAATGAGGATTGCATGAAACACTAGAAAATCGGGTTGAAATCAAAAGATGAATTGAGTTTCTTTAGGGACCCAATGGATGAAATGGATCCATTGTGAAGTTCCCACATACCTTGGGTAAAAAAAACCCTAAAATTGCAAAAGGAAGAGACCTTGGAGCTTGAAACCTAGCTTTTTTCCTTGAGATCCTTGAGAGAGAATCGCAGAAGATGAACTTGAGAGGGTTTGAGTGTTTTAGTGATTTGGGAGGGAGTGGGTATATTTTAAGAGTAAAAGTAGTTATAGGGCTTATTTATTGGGTAAAAATGTCAAATTTTAGGTGTTAGAAGAATAGGAAATGACCCAAATAGTCCTGAATTTAAAACTGCCGGAGGACTCTACGGTTGGACCTACGGTCCGTATGAACTTCAAGGGGCCATACCAGTTAGTCATAAAATCCCTTACTAGGTCTCAACATTTTGAACAATTTCCACGGGCCCTTTCTATGGGTCGTCGTACTTTCTACATCCTGTAGTTCCCTCTCATAGTACCCAAAATAAACTCCAAAATCTTACCAAGTCTATCACTTCAACAGACACTTCCTACAGTCCATAGAAACTTCTACAGATCATCCCGTTGGACCATCAACTCTCATCTGGGATTGTGTCACGACCCAAAGTACACCATAGATGTTACATGGAAAGTTCTTCTTGCCAAGGTAAGAACACCACACATTCATTCATGCAAAAGTGGATCTACTAGCTTAGATCGTTTAAAACAATCCTAAGGGGGCAAAAGTTTGGGACAAGGAATTGCTACTAAAGATAAAACCTCTACTAACAGTAAGGTTTTCATTCCAAAGTCCTCTTGGTGCTAAGTAAGTCCCAACGAAATAGACATAATCATAATCGTATAAAAATACTTAGAACGACAATAACTAAAGACTACCAATCCATTCAAAAAATCATATTAGAATAGCTCCTTTCACAACCATGATTTCATAATTGTTCATCAAGACACTTCCCTTTTAAGCATCTAAATCATGTTTCCTTTCAAATATGAGAAAACCTTTCACAAATAATTGACATTTTATCTTAAAAGTATCATTTAGTCATAAATCATCAAATTCATAAAACATGTATAAATCCATACTCATAATTTACATTCATAAAATAGACATAAGCATGGGTTCATATGAAATCAATTGAAAAATATGTAATTTAAACAAATCATGCATAATAAGATTGACTTTAATAAATAGAATCATAATAAATTAAACCCATGAAGAATACATAAAAACACTAAGAGAATTGCGTTGGAATTACATTGGAGATTGAGGGTCTTTTGAAACCGAATGGATGAAAGAAATCTATTGGTAAAGTTCCCACATACCTTGGATAATCAAAGCCCTAGCAATGGAGGAAGAGACCTTGAAGCTTGAAGAATCTTAGAATTCCTTTCAAGATCCTTGGAGAGAAATTGAAGAGAAAGACTTAGGAGCTTTTGAGTGTTTTGAGTGAATGAGAGAGAAATGGGGATTTTTAAAGAGTAAAATAGTTATAGGGTCAAAATGACATAGTTTAGGGGTTAGAAGGGTAGGAAATGAACAAAACACCCTTAATTAAAAATTGTCGGAAATTGTCTACGATTGGACCTACGGTCCGTAAGACTTTCTACGGATGGTCCTGGTCAATCGTAGAATTGTTACTGCAACTCATTAATTGGCCATACTTCTACGAAACCCTTTCTACAGCTCGTGGAAGTTTCTACAGTCTCTAGGGCCTCATTATAGAATGCCTAAAACCATCAAAAATTTTCACTAAGTCCAAATAGCTTTTACGAGCACTTCCTAGGACCCATACAAATTCCTACTATTTCTCTTGTTGAATCATAGACTATCATCAAACACTTGAAATTTTCCAAAAAACCAACTCAAGTTCCACGGGTGCCTTCTGTGATCCATAGAGCTGTCTAAGAATCGTAGATGGGATCGTATGAACTACATCAGCACACATTTCTGCAACTTTTCCTTTTCAAGTCCAACTTCAAATTTTTGAGGTGTTACAATATCTCCTTCCTTGGGAACATTCTTCCTCAAATGGGACTCAAGCTATCATGAATAGAGTATGGAGAGAGATCTAACAACCCAGCATGAATGCAACTCACATAAAAATGCACATGATAAAAGAATCAACCCTGATCTAAATCATAGACTTAAAATAAATTTTCATGAACATGCATGCATATAGAAACATGAGAATGACTAAAACCCATGAATCAGAAAGAATGAACCATGAGTAATTAATACCTCAAGCTAGAATAGGAGAAGAGGGAAAGAGATGAGGATACTTGGACATCATATCAACTTCGGCTTCCCAAGTATCACCCTCAACTAATTTATTCCTCCAAAGAACTTTCACGGAAGCAACTTCTTTATTTCTTAACTTCCGGATTTGACGATCAAAAATGTAAACCAAAACCTCTCCATAAGAAAGACTTTCCTTAATTCCCAAACATTCCAATGGCACTATAGACGTTGGATCACCAACACCATTTTTCAACAAAGAGAAATGGAACACCGAATGCACCAATGCCCAATAGGAAGGTAACTCTACCTCATAGGCCATTTTGCCAACACGTCTCACAATTTGATATGGACCCACATAATGGGAACTAAGTTTTCCTTTCTTTCTGAACCTCATCACACCCTTCATAGGTATGATTTTCAAGTAAACCCAATAATCAACATCAAATTAAATTCTCTTCTCCTAACATCAGAATAAGAATTTTATCGACATTGAGTCATTCTCAACCTTTCTCGAATAAGTTAAACCTTATCCATAGCCTCATGCACCAACTCGGGCCCTATCAAAGTGACCTCACCAACTTCAAACAAACCAATAGAAGACCTACACCTCCTACCATAGAGAGCCTAAAAATGGAACCATTTGGATACTTGAGTGATAACTATTATTAAAACCAAACTTGATTAAAGGCAATTGATCATCCCAATTCCCCTTAAAAACAATCACACAAGCCCTCAACATATCTTCCAAACTCTGAATAGTACGCTCGGCTTGTCCATTAGTCTGAGGATGAAAAGTCATACTAAGCTTCACTTAAGTGCCATGACCTTAATGAAATAACCACCAATGAGATGTAAACTGAGTACCACAATCACAAATAATAGACAAAGGCACTCCATGCAACCTCACCATTTCCCAAATATAAAGCCTAACATAGTCTTCGGCTGAAAATGAAGTCTTCACCAGAATAAAATGAGCTGACTTTGTCATCCGGTCCATAATGACCAGAATAGAATAAAAATGACGATGAGTATGAGGTAAAAATGTAATACAGTCCATATTCTATTCTTCCCACTGCAAGTAGGAATAAAAATGTCTGGAGCAAAAACACCCTGTTTCCAATGCTCAAGCTTCACTTGTTGACAATTAGGATACTTAGCAACAAATTTTATGTAACATCTTGGATTTATAAAGAAGGAAAGATGCAAAACTTTCAAAGCTGGTGTTTGTTTCTACAGTCCCCACCAACAGATCGTAGGTGCTCTTACGGGCCATAGATGGTGGGGTGAATAATTTTAAAAGTTAAGTTCCAGTACCCTTTTTTATGGTTCACCAAGACGGTCCGTCATTCAATACACAAGTTGTAGATAGGTCTAGTAGGTGAGTCTCAAACTCAGTGAATTTTTAAAGGTCAAGGTTAGGACCTAAGGTAGGTAGGTACAGTTCGTAAGTGGACATACGAATCGTACCTAGATTTCCCTCAAAAGTTGGGTGATTTAAGTTCCCAGTACTTTACCTACGATTCACCAGGATGGTCCGTAAGTGGATCTACGGACTGTAGGTCTGAACCATAGGTCGAGTCGGCAGTTAATTATAAGGGACTTTTTGGTCTTTTCCCAAATCATTTTAACCCTATACTACATCATTTTCCCTCTATCCTAGACCCTATATAAGTCTTTAAACCCTAAAAGCTAACTAATCTAAATCATTCTTCAAATCCCTCCAAGTTCTTCCCCAATATTTCTATCCCTAAAGCTTGAAGAAGAAGGCTAAGGTTTCAAGATCAAATCTCCAAATTCACCATTAATTGTGGGATTTTGGCATCAAGGTATGTTAGTATTCACCTATGGAGTCCTTTCTTCCATAGAGTTACTAAACTCACTAATTTTACAAGGTAGAATCTCCAACTGAAATTAGGGTTGTATTCGATCTCATGGGTTGTGTCACGATACAGGGGTACACCCTAGATGTAACATGGCGTATAGGACCCCGAGAGGCCCCATACAAGCCACTTAGCATTCATAACATAAGAAATAGAACACAAGAAGTAAAGACAACATCTCAAGTCTAAGAGTTTTATAAAAGTAAAGTGGAAGTTTAAAACACTTGTCTCATTAGCCATCTAGTACAATAGAATGAAATTGGGCTTAGCCCATACATTATGTCCAAAACTGGAAATAAGAAAGAAACTAAGAACAATGAAAATACGTACTCAAAGCATAAGGACTCACCAAAGCTTGGAGACCTCGCAATCAACCACTAGCCATGAAACTGACACCCTGACTGTCGGACTTTACATATGGGGAAATGTAGGCAAGAGTATGCGTTAGTACAAAACAATGTACCAAGTGTGATAGCTATGGATAAAACATTTAAATCATGCTAAAATAGGACATTTCATGACATGCAATTGACCAAGCTAAAACATGATATACGAAGGGTTAGAAAACATAAGTCATAAAACATGGTCAATGACAACTAACATCATTAAAATCTCTGAACATATGTGAGATTCTTCTTGAAGTAACATTAGTTCATTATTATCGTGGGAAGTAGCCTTAACCGACATAGAGACCATGTGAGCTATAACATGATCCCCATGTGTCTCCCACACCGAAAAAGGTTGTTCTACTTGCCAAGGTAAGGACCATGAACTTCTACCTTAAGTAGATCCACTAGATAATGTCTATCTAGACAATCATCCTATGGGGGCACATAGGTGAGGGATAAGGAGATTGCTTCTAGAAACCCGACCTCTACTAATGGGAGAGCTTTCATCTCAATATCCTCTCGGTGCTAAGCATAAATCCCACAGAATAGTCATTTCTTACTTGTTCTTAATATCCATGGAAGGCCACACCATCTTGCCAATCCAAGCTAATTCATTATCCATGGAAATGTGTCATTCAATAACCAATCCAACCTAGGTTTCATTAGGATAGCTCTTAATCTTTTATTCAATTAGGTGAGAAGACCTTTCAACCTTAGAATCTTACTATGTGAGAAAACCTTTCACAATCATTCTTTCATGTGTATATGAGAAAATCCTTTCAACAACACAACATCAACATCATCATTGATACTTTACTCTCAAAGCATCCTTAAAACATTTGCATAGATTTCATAAGAATATGCATACTTCCATAATTTACCTTTCAAGGTTCAAAATCCACTTTCAATCATCAACATTTAGAAAACATGGGTTAGATATGGATTTCATCATAAATTCATGTAATTTTATCAAATCATGCTTGACTTCATAAAATTCATCTTTCTTAATCAAAACCCACATCATATGATCATAATTTGGAAAACATGGGGATTTTATGTGTTCATAGGGGAATCATCATAAAATCATAGTATTTCATCAATTCATGCATAAGAGATCATAATTCAATCATTTAAATTGATAATCAAGAGAATCCATGACAATTGAAGAAAACCCTAACTCAATTCGGGATTTCTAACTTTAGAAATAGGAGAATTTGGGAACTCCATGAATGAAAGGAATCCTTGGTTGAAAACTATCATACCTCAAAGCCAATTTCTTATCTTCAATGGAGGAGGAAGACTTGATTTGAAACCCTAGGTTGAATCTTCTTCTTCAAGCTTCTAGAGAGAGAAATATCATTGGGAGAGAAAGAACTTGATTTCTTTTGGTGATTTTGAGAGAATGATTTCTATTGGAAAATTTGGGGGTTAAAATACTTATATAGGGGTCCTAGTGAAGGGTAAAATGACATAGTATTATACTAGACTAATTAGGAAAAGAACCAACTACCCCTGAAAATAACTGCCGACTCATGACCTACGGACCCTGACCGACGGCCCATCCTGTTGGTCCGTCGTCTTGATCAGAGAGTGGGAATTGGGGGTTTGGACCATGGGCCCTCAATCACAGACCCTGGTCCCACCAACGGTCCATTGGTGCGGCCGTGGTTCTAGGTCCCCTGACCCATTTTTGGGTGGCCAATCCACGGACCACACCTACGGTCCGTGGTTCCATCAATGTGCCATGGGTGGCTTCCGTCGGATGGCACCTGCACCTTCTGAAAAATATTGTCTTTCCCCTTCTCGAATTCGGGGTGTTACAATATCTCCCCCTTGGAATCATTCGTCCTCGAATGAGATTCAAGACATTATAAAAAAGGTGGAAACTAAGTCTAACAACCCATCATGCATGGAACTTCATCAAAATGCACACAACCAAGGAGGAATATCGACTCCAAGCTAGGTCATATTTACAACATCATAAGGAAGATGAGAGCTAAACCTAGCAGCCCAACATGAATGCAATCATATATGCACATACCCGAGAAGGAAACATCATCTCCAAGCTAAAACATACTCAAATGCATATATCTGAGGAGAAAACATCAACTCCAAGCGAAAGCATGTTAAAAAATCATATCATGTAGTCTATATCCAATCCACTCAAATACACATAAACATGTAGAAAGCAGTCAAGTTGACTCATTTTTCTCAATACTTAAACCTTTCATGAATCATGCATGGTAGGGAAATCATGGAAACATTTAAGACACATGATACAAAATAAAAGAGGAAACCATGAGGATCTCAATACCTCAAGCTAGAATAGGAGTAGAAGGAAAAATATGAGGATATCGGGATATCATATTTGCCTCGGCCTCCCAAGTAGCACCCTCAACTAAAGGATTCCTCCACAACACTTTCACGGAAGCAACTTCCTTGTTTCTCAACTTCTTGACTTGTCGGTCTATAATCTCAACCGAAACTTCTTCATAAGAAAGATTCTACTTATGTCATGACCCATGGGTACCCCCCTAGATGTAATATGGGGTAGAACCCTGAAGGATTCCATACAAGACACTTAGTCCTCATAAAATAAGAAATATAAAAATAACAGTAAAATAGTCCAAGTCCAAAACATTGTATAAAAGCAAAGCGGAAGTATAATATACTTGTCTTATTATAGTCATCAAATATAATAGAATGAAATTGGGCCTAGCCCATACATCATATCCAAAAGAGAAATATATGAAAGGAACTAAACAATAAGAGTCCGTCCTCGAAGCATGAGGACTCAACAAAGCTCAGGAATAAATCAAATCACCAACTAGCCACGAGACTCAGAAACCTATCTGTCGGACCCTACATTTGGTAAAAATATAGGCAAGAGTATGCGTTAGTACAAAACAATGTACCAAGTATGATAGCCATGCATAAAACATTTAAATCATGCTAAAAGGAGACATTTTATTTCATGACATGCAATTGATCAAACTAAACATCATATGAAAGAGTTATAAAACATAAGTCATAAATCATGGTCAATGCAAGCTAACTTCTTCTTTAAAAGCTTTGAACATCATATGAAAGAGTTATAAAATATAAGTTATAAATCATGTTCAATGCATGCTAACTTCTTCTTTAAAAGCTTTGAACTCATATGCGATACTTCTTGAAGTAACCTTAGTTCATTATTACTTGTGGGGAAATTAGCCTTAACCGACATGAGACCATGTGAGCTATAACATGATCCCCCGGTGTCTCCCACACCGAAAATGATTGTTCTACTTGCCTAAGGTAGAATCATGACCTTCTAGCTTAAGTGGATCCACTAGCTAATCAACTTATGTGGGCACATAGTTTATGGGATAAGGAGATTGCTACTAGAAACCCGGGATCTACTATGGGGGAGCTTCCATCTTATGAGATTACTTTAGAAACCTGGCCTCTACTACGGGAGAACTTCCATCTCACTTTCAATATCCACTCGGTGCTAAGCATAAATTCCCACGGAATAGTCATTTCTTACTTGACTTTATTACTCATGAAAAGGTGCCCTTGGACAACCAATTCAAGCTAGTTCATTAAGATAGCTCTTACTCTTGATTCATTTAGGTGAGAAAGACTTTCAACCGACGAATCCTTTCTATGTGAGAAAATATTTCACATCATGCTAGTTATGTGTTTATAAGAATGTCCTTTCGACAACATAACAACAACATCATCATTGATACTTTGCTCTCAAAGCATCCTTAAAACATTTCATAGATTTCATAAACAAAGCATCAGTCCATAATTTACCTCTTGAGGTCAAAACCCACTTTCAATCTTCAATGCTTAGAAAATATGGGTTAGATATGAATTTCATCATAAATACATGTAAAACTTGAAATACATGCCTAATTTCATAAAACACTTGCTTAATACTCAAAATCCCTCATCATATGATTCTCAACTTGAAAACATGGGGGATTACATGGGTTCATGGGGAAATAATCATAAAATCATCATGTATCATCAATTCATGCATAAGAGATCATAATTCAATCATTTAAAACAATGATGAAAGGAACCCATGCTAATTGAAGAAAACCCTAAATCAATTAGGGAATTCTACCTTTAGAAATATAGAATTTAGGAACTCCATGGATGAAAGGAATCCATGGATTAAAACTATCATACCTTAACTCCAAATGCTAGCCTTCAATGGAGGAATTGGAACCTTAGCTTGAAACCCTAGATGAATCCTTCTTCTTCTTCAAGTTTCTAGCGAGAGAATTATTTGAGAGCTCTTCTTTTGGGAATTTGGAATAATGAAGTAAATGGGGGTGAATTTGGGGGTTAAAAGGCTTATATAGGGGTCCTAAACATAGGCAAAATGACATAGTATAGGAATAAATTAATTAGAAAAAGACCCTACTACCCCTAAAATTAACCGCCAGCTGACCATCCACGGACCCCAGTCAATGGACCGTGGTCTGACCTACGGTCCCTCCTGGTGGACCGTGGATGCTCTTTTGGGGCTTGAATTTTGGCCATCGAACCACGGACCGTAGTCTGACCTATGATCCATAGGTCGAGCCATGGTCGTGGACCTCAAATCACATTACTAGGAAGTCCAACCACAGACTACACCTATGGTCTGTGGTCCCATCCACGGGCCGTGGGTGGCCCTCGTGGCTGGCACCTGCAATGTTCCCAAAACCTATTCTATTCCCTTTTTTGGATACGGGGTGTTACAATATCTCCCTCTTGGGACCATTCGTCCTCGAATGAGATTCAAACTGGTTCTAAAAGCCTAGGAGAGGAACTAAAAGTCCAACCTAACAATGCAATGCATGATAACAAGGAGGAACTATCGACTCCAAGCTAGGACGTTCTCAAAACGTCATAAGAGGGGTGAAATTAACTCTAACAGCCTATCATGCATGCAATGCACATATACAAGGAGGAAACCTCAACTCCAAGCTAAACAAACTCAAATGCATTTCAAGGAAGTAGGAACTACATCTAGCAACCCAATATGCATGAAATTTAAAAATTTCTCATGTTAAAGGAGGAACTACCTTCTCCAAGCTAAAAGCATGCTCAACACAATCTCATGGAGCCTATAGGAAATTCACTCTCAAAAAACATATCTAAAGCATGTTCATCAATTCAATTCATGAAGTCTATAGGCACCTCATATTGAATGCACAACAACACGAGGAAAATCAAGCATGTAAACTCATTTTCTTTCAAAACATAAGTTTTCATGAACATGCATAACATAAAGAAATCATGGAAACATAAAAACACACGACTCCCAAAACAAAGGTCAAACTAAGAGGAACTCGTTACCTCAAGCTAGAGTAGGAGTAGAAGGAAAAATATGAGGATATCGGGACATCATATCGGCCTCGGCCTCCCAAGTAGCACCCTCAACTAACTAATTCCTCCACAAAGCTTTCACGGATGCAACTTTTTGTTTCTCAACTTTTTGACTTACCGGTCTAAAATCGCAATCGGAACTTCCACATAAGAAAGATTCTCATCAAATCCCAACCCTTCTAGAGAAACTATGGATGTCAGATCACCAACATATTTCTTCAACTTAGAGACATCGAAAACTGGATGCTCCGTTGCCAACTCATTTGGAAAATCTAGCTCATAAGCAACTTTACCAACACGCCTCAAAATCTTGTATGGGCCTACATCTCGGGGACTAAGCTTCCCTTTCTTACCAAACCTCATTACACCCTTCATGGGTGAGATTTTCAAGTAAACCCAATAATGAACATCAAACTCAGGATCCCTTCTTCTCACATCCGCTTATGACTTCTTAGGCCTTTGAGACATTTTCAACCTTTCTCTAATGAGTCGAACTTTCTCTATGGCCTCATGTACCAATTCAGGACTTATTAGTGCAACTTCACCGACCTCAAACCAACCTATAGGAGATCCACACCTACTACCATAAAGAGCCTCAAATTGAGCCATATCAATACTCGAGTGATAAATATTATTATAGGCAAACTCAATCAATGGAAAAATGTCATCCCAATTACCCTTAAAATCAATCACACAAGATGTCAACATGTATTCCAAAGCCTGAATAGTACGCTCCGCTTGCCCATCGGTTTGGGGATGAAAGGTCGTGCTAAGCTTAACCTTAGTGCGAAGACCCTTTGGGAATCACTTCCAAAATTGAGAAGTGAATTGGGTACCATGATTGGAAATGATGGACAAGGGGACTCCATGAAGCCTTACCATTTCTCTCAAGTATAACCTGGCATAGTCCTCCGTCGAATAGAAACCTTGACGGGAAGGAAATGAGCCGATTTCATCATCCGATCTACTATCACCAAAATAAAGTCATGTTGTTGTCGGGTGCGAGGCAAACCAAGTAGGAATGCTAATGTCTTGGGATGGGATAAACCTCCCGGTTTCTGATGCTCAACCTTAACTTGTTGGCAATTTGGACACTTAGCCACAAATCCCGCAATATCCTTCTTCATCCCATTCCACCAATAGACTTCCCACAAATCACGATACATCTTGGTGGCTCCTGGGTGAATAGAATACTGCACACTATGGGCTTTTGCCAAGATCTGCTCCCTCAAGTCATCCATATTTGGAACACATAAATGACCTTGGTATCGAAGTACACCATCTCCCCCTTGGGAGAAAGCGTAAACGGATTTCTTAAGCACCTCTTCTTTAAATTCTACCAAAATTGGATGAAGACCTTGTTTGGCTTTCACATCCGCCACAAAAGACGATTCAGAACCATTGTGAACCATAACACCACCTTTGGTGGAGTCCAACAATTGAACACCTAACCGAGCCAATTTAAAAGAGTTATAAAATATAAGTTATAAATCATGTTCAATGCATGCTAACTTCTTCTTTAAATGCTTTGAACTCATATGCGATACTTCTTAAAGTAACCTTTGTTCATTATTACTTGTGGGGAAATTAGCCTTAACCGACATGAGACGATGTGAGCTATAACATGATCCCCCGGTGTCTCCCACATCGAAAAGCGTTGTTCTACTTTACTAAGGTAAAACCATGAACTTCTAGCTTAAGTGGATCCACTAGCTAATCAACATATGGGGGCACATTGTTTATGGGATAAGGAGATTGCTTCTAGAAACCCGACCTCTACTACGGGGGAGCTTCCACCTAATGAGATTACTTTGGAAACCCGACCTCTACTACGGGAGAGCTTCCATCTCACTTTCAATAACCACTCGGTGCTAAGCATAAATTCCCACAAAATAGTCATTTCTTACTTTACTTCATTACTCATGAAAAGGTGCCCTTGGACAACCAATCCAAGCTAGTACATTAAGACAGCTCTTACTCTTGATTCATTTAGATGAGAAAGACTTTCAACCGACGAATCCTTTCAATGTGAGAAAACCTTTCACATCATGCTAGTTATGTGTTTATGAGAATGTCCTTTCAACAACAAAACAACAATATCATCATTGATACTTTGCTCTCAAAGCATCCTTAAAACATTTGCATAGATTTTATAAACAATGCATAAGTTCATAATTTACCTCTTGAGGTCAAAACCCACTTTCAATCATCAATGCTTAGAAAACATGAGTTAGATATGGATTTCACCATAAATACATATAAATCTTGCAATACATGCCTAATTTCATAAAACACTTGCTTAATACTCAAAATCCCTCATCATATGATTCATAACTTGAAAACATGGGGGATTACATGGGTTAATGGGGAAATCATCATAAAATCATCATGTATCATCAATTCATGCATAAGAGATCATAATTCAGTCATTTAAAACAATAATTAAAAGAACCCATTCTAATTGAAGAAAACCCTAACTCAATTGGGGAATTCTACTTCTAGAAATAAAGAATTTGGGAACTCCATGGATGAAAACTATCATACCTTAACTCCAAATGCTAGCCTTCAATGGAGGAATTGAAACCCTAGATGAATCCTTCTTCTTCTTCAATTTTCTAGAGAGATAATTATTTGAGAGCTCTTCTTTTAGGAATTTGGAAGAATGACGTAAATGGGGTGAATTTGGGGGTTAAAAGGCTTATATAGGGGTGCTAAACATAGGCAAAACGACATAGTATAGGAATTAATTAATTAGGAAAAGTAACACCCCAGATATTAGTAGGCTAAACTAAAGCTTGACGTAAGGGTTAGAATCACGAATGTAGCTCCCCATACTTAAAATAAAGGTTTTCGTGTTAAGACGTCAAGGTACAACTCCTCAAGGACCAACCATGGGCCCTTGAGGAGGACCCCTAGAGGCTGCCTGGGCAGTGACCAACGGTAGGACCCATGCCCCCTTGGTGGGTCCATGCCACGTGGGTCAGCCTATAAGTGGACACCATGGAGGCTGCCTGAGGCAGTGACCCATAAGACCAGGACCCACACCTCGTGGATGGGTCACCGATCCGTGGGAGGACCCAATTTTCCAAGTCCCACTAACTCAAACCACGTTCAGCAGCACGCCACATGGGTCCAACCACTCCCCGTTGGTGGGTGCTCATGGGTGGTGGCCTTGAGACGGTTTTGAAGAGTCAGTTTAGGGACACTTTAGGGTTTTCCGGTTTTAATTAATATTAAGTGGTGTCGTTTTAGCCTATTTAAACCACCAATATAAGGATTTTAGACCCCTAAACTAAATCATCCAACTCATTATTTCTAAATTCCCAAAACACTTCATCCTCTCCAAAAGGTCTCTCTTTAGAACTCAAGGAAGAAGAAGAAAGAAGTTGGAGCTAGGGTTTCATGGAGCAAGGTTTTCTACTCAAATTTATTGGGATTCATTGCTAAGGTATGGTAGTCCTTCATTCATGGATAGCCTTCATCCATGGAGTCCCTTCAAACTCCAATTTCAAAACTAGAAATTCCCCAAAAATTTAGGGTTTGATTCCAAACTCATGGATTCCTTTAAAAAATATTTATAATTATTGAATTATGTTATGTTATTTATAAATTGATGATTTCCTATGGTTTTATGTGAATTCCCCAAGGATCTATCGAATCCCCCTATTATCCCAATTTATGATCTTGTAATGTGGGTATTGATTAATGAAAGAAGAATGCTATAGAATTATGCGTGTAGTGATAGAGTTACTTGAATTATGATTATATCCATGTCTAATGTAGTGAATTCTAGATTTTTTGATTAAATATGATCTTTGATCCTTGAAGGTCAAATTATGAGAATTATGTATGTTTTTGAGATTTAGGTATATGCTTTATGAACACTTTGAGAGTAAAATGATTATGATTATGATTATGATGCAATTGTTGTATTGTTGAAAGGATTTCTCACATACACACCTATGCATGCATATTATATGATGTGAAAGGTTTTCTCACAATATGATGATTCTAAGGTTGAAAGGCATTCTCATCTATTTGAATCTAGGAGCTATTCTATGAATTATGTTGGATTGAGTGTCAAGATATTCCTTCCATAATTAAGAACTAAGTCAAGACTTAATATGAACTCCGTGGGAATTAAAGTTTAGCACCGAGTGGATATTGTATATGAGATGAAAGCTTTTACACTAGTTGAGTCCGGCTTCCAAATGAAAGCTTTTACACTACTTGAGTCCGGATTTCCAAATGGGTTACTTATACACTAGTTGAGTCCGGGTTCCCAAGGTATGTCTCATGAGATGGAGACCTTCTACACTATTTGAGTCCGGGTTTCTAGTAGCAATCTTCTTATCCCATAAACCGTGTGCCCCCATAGGTTATTTGCTAGTGGATCCACCTAGGATAAATGTATGGTTCTACCTTAGGCAAATAGAACACCCATTTTCGGTGTGGGTAACACCGGGGGATCATGTATAGCTCAAATGGTCTCATGTCAGTTAAGGCTAATTCCCACAACAACAAATAAGAATAAGAATATGAATTTATGAACTATGGTTACTCAAGAAGCTTTTATATGAGTTTTCAAGGTCTTAAAGATGATGAACATGAATGATGGCCTAAGGAGGTTTACTTAGCATGGGTGAGATTTATGGGGTCTTATCCATGCATTGCACGAGTATGCTTTGAGGTTATTTATTAAGTGTTTCTCTTATGTTATGATGATCTATGTATTGACTATGTGTATGAATTATGTTCTACTATTTTTATGATGATCTTTAAACATGGTAAATTGCATACATTCAAAAGAAATGTCCCTTTAGCATGTTTTCAAATGTTTTATGCATGGCTATCATACTTAGTGCATTTTTGTACTAACGCCTACTTTTCCTACATTTTTCCAAAGTGTAGGGCCCAGTTCTCAAGGTGATCACCGTAATGGCTAGAGCTTGGATTTGCTTATTCTCCTATCTTGTTGGTGAGTTCTCATGGTCCAAGGACATATGTTATCTCATTGTAGTTTCATTTCTTGTATTTCCTTTTTGGACATGTTGTATGGGCTAGGCCCTATTTCATTCTAATATTGTAATAGATGGCTATGTTGAGACTTAGAGTCTAGACTTCCACTTTTCTTGTATGAAAATTTTAGAAATTAAATGTGTTTTTACTCTTATTATTCTATTTCTTATGTTATGATATGCTAAGTATCCTGTATGGTGTCCTTCGGGGTTCTATACGCCATGTTACATCTAGGGGGTACCCCTGGGTCGTGACAAACTTGTATTAGAGCACAAGGTTTAGAATGATTCTAGGATTATATCTCATAAGCCATGTCTAGTAGAGTCTTATTCATGAGTGTGAAGCGTGCCACATTTATGAACGAGAAGCTACAAGATGACTAGGAAACTTCACCTCTTTCATTACTCTTAAGTCGTGCTATAGAGTTTAACTCTATAAGATCTCTCTCCAAATCCTTACTCGGTGGTCTACAGGACATGACTACTCAAGGAGCCTCACTAGTGGAATTGAGAGAGACAATGTTGATAAAGGAGCTCGTCCTCAAGCTCCTCAAGTTTTGGTTGATCCTTTGACCGATCAAGTGACTAAAGAGAAGATTAGGTTTGGTTTTCAATTGTTGACTCAAGATGGGATAGAAACTTTGGAATTTTATGGGTCAAAGATGGAGGAAGATCCTCAAGAGTTTCTAGATGAGGTCTCTAAAGTGTTGGACTTTATAGGAGTGACTCCGGTAGAGAAGGCAGAATTGACCGCTTATCAATTGAAAGATGTTACTCAACTTTGGTTTAACCAATGGAAAGGAGTGAGTCGGTAGAAGCGGGTCCCATGGAGTGGGAAAGGTTTAAGAATGGTTTTCTTGATAGGTTTTGCCCATTGGAGATGAGAGTGGCTAAGATACTTTGAGTTTATTAACCTTTGGCAAGGTGAGATGAGTGTTGAAGAGTATGCTTGGATGTTTACTAGGTTGTCAAGATATGCCCCATCTATAGTGGCCGACCCTAAGTCAAAAATGACTAAGTTTGTGTCGGGTGTGTCCGACTTAGTAGAAAAAGAATGTCGTATGGCTATGCTTGATAATGATATGAATCTGGATTGTCTTGTGATTCATGCTCAACGGTTTGATAAAGAGAAACTTGAAGAGAAGTCTAGAAAAACAAAGAGGTATAGGCTTGATGATGATGATTCCTCTCAAGAAAGATTGGATGGACAAAGTCGTCCGAAGTATTAACAAAGGTTTTACTAACAAATTTCTTCTAAGGTTCCCCTAAAGTTTAACCAAGAGAGGGTGTTTACCCCTAAGTCTCAAGGGAAGCTGGTAGATCCCTATTTCCTACTTGTGCTAGGTGTGGAAAGAGGCACAATGGTAAGTGTCTAGCCGGCATGGATGGTTGCTATGGTTGTGGTGAAATTGGTCACAAAATGAAAGATTGACCAATACTTAAGGCTAGAGGAAGAGAGGGCAAGCAAGCTCCTCCAGGATGTGTTAAGTCTGATAGAGGCATGCAGGTGAAGGCCTAGCCGGGTCCAATGTTTATTTTGGTTGTGGTAAGATGGACCACAAGATAAGGCATTGTCCTACAGTTGCTAGAAATGAAAGAGATAATCATCGTAGGTCTCAACCCTACCCTTCATCTGGTCAAGTTGGTTTGGGTGCAAGTGCTCCAAAGAAAGATAAGTTCTATGCACTTAAGGCTAGAGGTGAACAAGAGTATCCCCCAGATATGTCTACCGGTATGTTGTTAATTTTACCAATAGATGTATATTTTTTATTTGATCCAAATGTCACTTGTCTTTTGTGACGCCATAGGTGGCAAAGAGAATTGATGTGCTCCCCGATGTGTTGTTAGAACCGTTGTCTGTCGTTATTCTTGTAAGTGATTTTATTGTGGCTAAGAGGGATTATAGAATATGCCCGTTTTCCCTATCCCATAGAGTTGCTCTTTTGATTTGGTAGAGTTTGACATGTTAGATTTCGATGTTAGTTTTGGTATGGAGTGGCTGCTCTCTTGTTATAGTTATTGTAGCACCTGTCTAGTCAAATTGTTAGTTCCTGAATGAGCGTAACCTAGAGAGGAAGGGGGGAAGTTCTATGCCTTGAGATTTGTTGTTCCTTACATGAAGGTTGAAGGATGATTACTAAAGGTTGCTAGTACCACCTAGTTAGGGTGAGGGAATTATATTTTTGGTATTAACCAACTTCAAGGGGTTAGTTATTTCTCTATGATTGATCTTAGGTCAGGTTATCACCAAATAAGCGTGAGGGGTGAAGACATTCCAAAGACGGCTTTTAGAACCCGGTATGGTTATTACGAGTTTTTGGTTATGTCGTTTGGGTTGATTAATGCTCCGGCGGCGTTTATGGACTTGATGAATAGTGTGTTTAGACAATACCTTGATATGTTTGTGATGTATTGTGATGCCTCTAGAGTTGGGTTGGGATGTGTTCTTATACAAAATGGTAAGGTGATTGCCTATGCTTCAAGGCAACTTAAAGTCCATGAGAAGAATTGTCCTATCCATGATCTTTAGTTAGCGGCAGTTGTTTTTGCCTTAAGGATATGGAAGCATTATCTATATGGGGTGCATGTTCATGTGTTTACCGATCACAAGAGTTTACAATATATGTTTAGTCAAAAGTATTTGAATATTTGCCAAAGAAGGCGGCTTGAATTATTGAAAGATTATGAAATGAGTGTTCTTTATCACCCCGGCAAGGCCAATGTGGTAGCGGATGCTCTTAGTAGGTTGTCTATGGAAAGTGTTGCTCATGTGGATGATGATAAGAAAGAGTTGGTTTGGGATGTTCATAGGTTGGTCTGATTAGGTGTTCAATTAGGGGACTCCACCAAGGGTGGTATTATAGTTATAATGGGTCTGAATTGTCTTTGGTGACATGTGAAAGCTAAGAAAAGGCTTGATCCAATTTTAGTTGACGTGAAAGGAAGCGGTGCTTAAGGAATTAGTTGAGGCTTTCTCCCAAGGGGGAGATGGTATGCTTAGATAGCAAGGGTGTTGAGTGTTCCTACTGTTTATGATTTTTATTTTCTTGGAAATTCCACCTATGAAGGTGTGATGAGATTTGGCACGAAGGGAAAACTTAGTCCCCGGTATATAGGTCCCTACTAAATTTTAAGGCGTATTGATAAAGTTGCCTATGAGTTAGATATTCCAAGTGAGTTGGCTTCGGTACATCCGGTGTTTCATGTTTCCATGCTCAAGAAGTGTGTTGGAGATCCGTCATCCATTATTTCCCTTAGAAGGGTTGGGGGTTGATGAAAGTCTTTCATATGAGGAAGTTCCAGTAGAGATTCTAAACCGGCAAGTTAAGAGGTTGAGAAACAAGGAAATAGCTTCCGTGAAGGTTTTATGGAGGAATCATCTAGTTGAGGGTGCTACTTGGGAGGCCGAGGCCGATATGAAGTCCTGCTATCCTCATCCTTTTCTTTCTACTCATACCCTAGCTTGAGGTAAGTAGTTCCTCTTGAGTTTTTCCTTGTTTTGGGAGTCATGTGTGTATATGAGTTTTCCATGATTTCCTTATTTTTTGAATGTTGTTAAGAAATTTATTTTTAGTAAGAAAATGAGTTTTTATGATTGATTTTCCTCATGATGTTGTGCATGGAGTAAGAGTTGCCAATATGCTTCATGAGATGACTTATTGAACATGCTTTAGTTGTGCTTTTTGAAAATATGTTGCATAATGGCTCCATGAGATTGTGTAGAGCATGCTTTTAGTTTGGAAAAGGTAGTTTCCTATGGATATGAGAAATGTTGAAATTTCATGCATAATAGGTTGATAGATGTAGTTCCTACTTCCTTGTGATGCGTTGATTATCTTTGAGATGGAGTTGAAGTTTCCTCCTTTGAATTGGGCATTATTTTGATGTTGCATGCATGATGGGCTGCTAGTCTTGAGTCTTTACTTCCGTAAGGTGTCTAAATTGTCATTCGAGGACGAATGTTCCCAAGGGGGAGATATTGTAACACCCCGAAAATTACTAGGCTAAACTAGAGCTTGGCGTTAGGGTTAGGGTCATGAATGTAGCTCCCCGTACTTAAAATAGAGGTTTTCATGTTAAGACGTCAAGGTATAACTCCTCAAGGACCAACTATGGGCCCTTGAGGAGAACCCCTAGAGGGTGTCTGGGCAGTGACCAACGGCAGGACCCATGCCCTGTTGGTGGGTCCACGCCACGTGGGTCAGCCCGTAGGTGGACATCATGGAGGCTGCCTAAGGTAGTGACCCAAGAGACCACGACCCACGCCTCGTGGATAGGTCCATGGTCCGTGGGAGGAGGGTCGTGGGTCAAGGACCATATTTTCCAAGTCTTAGTAACCCAAACCACGTTCACCAACATGCCATGTGGGTCCAACCACGCCCCGTGGGTGGGTGCTCGTGGTTGGTGGCCTGGAGACGGTTTTGAAGAGTTCATTTAGGGGCACTTTGGGGTTTTCTGATTTTAATTAATATTAAGTTGTGTCGTCTTAGCCTATTTAAACCACCTATATAAGGATTTTAGACCCCTAAACTAAAACATCCAACTCATTATTTCTAAATTTACAAAACACTTCATCCTCTACAAAATTTCTCTCTCTAGGACTCCAGGAAGAAGAAGAAGGAAGTTTGAGCTAGGGTTTCAAGGAGTAAGGTTTTCTACTCAAATTCATTGGGACTCATTGCTAAGGTATGGTAGTCCTTCATCCATGGATAGCCTTCATCCACAGAGTCCCTTCAAACTCCAATTTCGAAACTAGAAATTTCCAAAAAGTTAGGGTTTGATTCCAAACTCATGGATTCCTTTCAAAATCGATTATAATGATTGAATTATGTTATGTTATGTATAAATTGATGATTTACTATGGTTTTATGTGAATTCCCCAAGAATCCATGGAATCCCCCTATTTTCCCAATTATGATCTTGTAATGTGGGTATTGATTGATGAATGAAGAAGGCTATAGAATTATATGTGTAGTGATTGAGTTATTTGAATTATGATTATTTCCATGTCTAATGCAGTGAATTCTAGATGTGTTGATTGAATATGATCTTTGATCCTTGAAGGAAAAAAGTATGAGAATTATGTATGTTTACGAGATTAAGGTATATGCTTTATGAACACTTTGAGAGTAAAGTGATTATGATTATAATTATCATGCAATTGGTGAATTGTTGAAAGGATATTCTCACATACTCACTTATGCATGAATATGATATTATGTGAAAGGTTTTCTCACAATATGATGATTCTAAGGTTGAAAGGCTTTCTCACCTATTTGAATCTAGGAGCTATTCTATGAATTATGTTGGATTGAGTGTCAAGACATTCCTTCCATAATTATGAACTAAGTCAAGACTTAATATGAACTCCGTGGGAATTGAAGCTGAGCACCTAGTGGATATTGTATATGAGATGGAAGCTTTTACACTAGTTGAGTCCGGCTTTCCAAATGGGCTCACTATACACTAGTTGAGTCCGGGTTCCCAAGGTATGTCTCATGAGATGGAGACCTTCTACAGTTGTTGAGTTCAGGTTTCTAGTAGCAATCTCCTTATCCCAGAAACTATGTGCCCCCATAGGTTATTAGCTAGTGGATCTACCTAAGCTAAATGTATGGTTCTACCTTAGGCAAGTAGAACACCCCTTTTTGGTGTGGATAACACCGGGGGATCATTTATAGCTCACATGGTCTCATGTCGGTTAAGGCTAGTTTCCACAACAACAAAGAAGAATAAGAATATGAATTTATGAACTATGGTTACTCAAGAAGCTTTTATATGAGTTTTCAAGGTCTTAAAGATGATGAACATGAATGATGGCCTAAGGAGGTTTACTTAGCATGGGTGAGATTTATGGGGTCTTATCTATGCATTGAAAAAGTATGCGTTGAGGTTATTTATGAAGTGTTTCTCTTATGTTATGTTGATCTATGTATTGACTATGTTTATGACTTATGTTCTTCCACTATCTTTATGATGATCTTTAAACTTGGTAAATTACATACATTCAAAAGAAATGTCCCTTTAGCATGTTTTCGAATGTTTTATGCATGGCTATCATACTTAGTGCATTTTTGTACTAACTCCTACTTTTCCTGCATTTTTCCAAAGTGTAGGGCCCGATTCTCAAGGTGATCACCGTAGTGGCTGGAGCTTGGATTCGCTTATTATCCTATCTTGTTGGTGAGTTCTCATGGTCCGAGGATGGATGTTATCTCATTGTAGTTTCGTTTCTTGTATTTCCTTTTTAGACATGTTGTATGGGCTAGGCCCTATTTCATTTTAATATTGTAATAGATGGCTATGTTGAGACTTAAAGTCTAGACTTCCGCTTTTCTTTTATGAAAATTTTAGACTTGAAATGCATTTTTACTCTTATTTTTCTATACGCCTGTTACATCTAGGGAGTACCCCTGGGTCGTGACAGGAAAAGACCCTACTGCCCCTAAAAATAACTGACAGCTGACCATCCACGGACCCAAGTTGACGGAGTGTGGTCTGACCTATGGTCCCTCCTGGTGGACTGTCGATGGTTTTCTAGGGCTTGATTTTTGGCCATCGAACCAAGGACCCTGACCACAGACCGTGGTTTGACCTACGGTCCGTAGATCGAGCCTTGGTACTGGACCTCATATCACATTGCTAGGCAGCCCAACCACGGACGACACCTACGGACCGTGGTCTCATCCATGGGACATGGGTGACCCTCGTGGCTGGCACCTGCAATGTTCCCAAAACTTATTCTATTCCCTTTTTCGGATACAGGGTGTTACACCTTAACTCCCAAACCTTCTAAGGAAACTATGGATATCGGATCACCAACACATTTCTTCAACATAGAGACGTGGAAAACCGGATGCACCGATGCCAACTCATTAGGCAAATCTAGTTCATTAGCAACCTTACCAACACGTCTGCAAATCTGATATGGGCCTACATAACGGGAACTAAGCTTCATTTCTTACCAAACCTCATTACACCCTTCATGGGTGAAATTTTCAAGTAAACCCAATCATGGACATCAAATCAAGATCTCTTCTTCTTACATCAACATATAACTTTTGCCGACTTTGAGCTGTTTTCAACCTCTCTCTAATAAGTTGAACCTTTTCTATGGCCTCATGTACCAACTCGGGACCTATTAGGAAAACTTCACCCACCTCAAACAAACCTATAAGAGATCTACACATCCTACCATACAATGCCTCAAATGGATTCGTACCAATACTCGAGTGATAGCTATTGTTATAAGCAAACTTAATCAATGGCAAATGGTCATCCCAATTACCCTTAAAATCAATCACACAAGCTCTCAACATTTCCTCCAAAGTTTGAATGGTACACTCTACTTGCCCATCGGTTAGGGGATGAAAGGCTGTACTAAGTTTAACCGAGTACCAAGACCCCTTTGGAAAGACTTCCAAAACTGAGAAGTGAATTGGGTACCACGATCGAAAATAATGGACAAAGGCACTCCATGTAACCTTAGTATTTCTCTCAAGTACAACTTGGCATAATCCTCCGCTGAATAAGAAACCTTGATGGGAATAAAATGAGTCAATTTCGTCATCCGATCTACTATAACCCAAATCGAGTCATATTGTCGCCGGGTGCGAGGAAAACCAACAATGAAATCCTTATTCAAATGGAATACCGAGAACTGTGGGCTACTGACAAGATCTTTTCCCTCAAGTCATCAACATTAGGAACACACAAACGACCTTGATATCTAAGTACACCATCTCCCCCTTGGGAAAAAGCCTCAACGGATTTCTTAAGAACCGTTTCCTTTAAGTCGACCAAAATTGGAACAAGACCTTGCTTGGCTTTCACATCCGCCACAAAAGACGATTCTGAACCATTGTGGACCATAACACCACCCATGGTAGAGTTCACTAACTGAACACCCAATCGGGACAATCTATGAACATCTCAATCGAACTTTTTCTTAACTTCTTCAATATGAGCAACACTACCCATAGACAACTGACTAAGAGCATCTGCCACCATATTTGCTTTACCGGGGTGATAGAGAACACTCATATCATAATCCTTCAATAACTCAAGCCACCTTCTTTGGAGAAGATTTAGATCCTTCTGATTAAACACATATTGCATACTCTTGTGGTCGGTAAACAAATCTACATGAACACCATACAAATAATGCCTCGAAATCTTTAAGTCAAAAACAACCGCCGCTAGTTCAAGGTTATGGGTAGGGTAATTGTTTTCATGAATCATAAGTTGCCTTGAGGCATAGGCAATAACTTTCCAATTTTGCATAAGCACACACCCTAGCCCAATTCTAGAGGCATCTCAATAAACCACAAAACCATCAGTCCCTTCCGGTAAATTCAACACAAGAGCTGAAGTAAGTCTATCCTTCAACTCTTGGAAACTTTTCTCACACGCTTCGGACCATCTGAACTTAGCCTTCTTTTGAGTCAAAGCCATAAAAGAAGAGGCAATCGAAGAAAACCCTCAACAAACCTTCTATAGTAACCGTCTAAACCTAAGAAACTTCTAATATCCGAAGGGGATAGAGGTCTAGGCCAACTCTTGATCGCATCCGTTTTCTTAGGATCTACCTCAATGCCCTTATTTGACACAATATGACCAAGAAAAGCTACGAACGTTAGCCAAAACTCACATTTCCTAAAATTTGCAAGGAGATGTTGGTCCTTAAGAATTTGCAACGCGATCCTCAAATGATCAATATTCTCATTCTCATTTCTCTAATAGATCAACATATCATCAATGAACACAATCAGGACATGTCAAGGTATTGTCTAAACACTCTATTCATCAAATCCATAAACGCCGTCGGAGCATTAGTCAATCCAAACGACATTACCAAAAACTCATAATGACCATACCGAGTTCAAAAAGCCGTCTTCAAAATGTCATCTTCATTCACCCTCAATTGGTGATAGCCCGACCGAAGGTCATTTTTAGAGAAATAACTTGCTCCTTGAAGTTTGTCAAATACATCATCTATCCTTGGAAGAGGATACGTATTCTTAATGGTCACCTTGTTAAACTGACGATAGTTAATACACATACGAAGATAACCATCTTTATTTCTAACAAACAACACTGGAGAACCCATGAAGAGATACTCAGTCAGATGAAACCCTTATCCAACAAATCGTTCAATTGTTCTTTCAACTCCTTAAATTCTGTCGGGGCCATACGGTAAGGAGGAATAGAAATAGGTTGCATATCTGGGAGAAGGTCAATACCGAAGTATATTTCCCTTTCGGGAGGAATACCGGGCAAATCATCTGCGAACACTTCCAGAAACTCATTAACAATAGGGACTGACTGAAGAGTAGGGGTTTCAGAATCTACATCCCTCACCCTAACTAGATGGTAAATGAAACCCTTAGAAATCATCTTTCTATCTTTAAGACAAGAGACAAACTGACCCTTAGGCATAGAATTTCCCTCCTTCCATTCTAGGATAGGCTCATTCGAAAACTGAAACTTGACTACACGAGTTCTACAATCAATAGAAGCATAGCATGAATGCAGCCAATCCATACCAAGGATAACATCAAAATCCAGCATATCAAGCTCTACCAAATCATCAAGAGTAACTCTATGGGACAAGCAAATGGGACACTTTCTTTAGATCCTATTAGCCACAATAGAATCACCTACAAAAGTAGAAACAAAAAAAGGTTCTAACAACACATCCGGAAGAACATCAAACTGCATAGCCACATATGGCGTCACAAAAGATAAGGTAGCACCGGGATCAAGTAAAGCAGAAACTTCAAGTTGAAAGACTTTCAACATACCGGTAACCACATCGGGAGAACCCTCTTGTTCACCACGAGTCTAAAGTGCATTGAATCGGTTTTGCTTAGGAGCATTGGAACCCGAACCACTAGGAGGAGCTTGCTTTCCCTCTCTTCCTTTTTTCGTAAGCATCGGGCAATCCCTCATCTTGTGACCACTTTTACCACAACTGAAGCAACCATCTGTTTCGGCTAGGCACTTACCCTCGTGTTTCTTTCCACACCTAGCACAAGTAGACATAGGCAATGAAGATCCACTACCATTTTCTCCTTGAGGCTTAGGGTTAGACACCTTATCTTTGTTGAACTTAGGAGGAGCATTGGAGGAACCTTGACCAAAAAACCTTTGTCGAAATCTAGAACGACCATGTCCATCAGACCTTGCATGAGAGAAATTACCATCACCAGTCTTAGCCTTTTTTTGTCTCCCTAGACTTTTCCTTAAGTTTTTCCTCGTCGATCGGTTGAGCATGAACCATGAGATGAGAGATGTCCATGTCATTAATAAGCATGGTGGTACGACAATCTTTAACCACCATTTTAGATACACCTGAAACGAACTTACTCTTTCTTTCCCTTGAATCAGCAACCATCGTTAGAGCATGTTTCGACAATTTTGTGAACTTCAAAACATATTCCATCACACTCATATTTCCTTGGAAAAGGTTGATGAACTCAAGAACCATTGCTTCCTTCATCTAAAAGGTAAAGAACCTATCAAGAAAAGCAGCCTTAAACTTCTCCCAATCAAGAGGACCCGCATCTTCCGGTCTCCCTTCTTTCCATTGGTTGAACCAAGTTTGAGCCACACCTTTAAGTTGATAAGCGACCAACTCCACCTTTTCCACCGCCGTCACTCCCATGATCATCAACACCTTATAAACCTCATCAATGAACTCTTGAGGATCTTACTCAACCTTAGAACCGTGAAACTACAGAGGATTCATCCTAGTGAAGTCCCTTACTCTAGATGCCGCCGTACAAAAATTTGGGTTCACAAAAATCGCAACCTCCCTATTGGCTTGGGCCATCACGGCTTGAGCCAACACTTGAAAAGCAGCCCTAAACTCCGCATTAGTTACTTTCTAAGCCAAAGGATCGACCGGAACTTGAGGAGCTTAGGGAGGAGCTTCTTGTTCCGCATTCTCCCTCACATTCCTTCTAGCATAAGCTCTTCGAGTAGCCATATCATGTAGAGCATCGGATAAGGATTAGGAGAGAGACCTTATAGAGTTAAACTCTATAGCACGACTTTAGAGTAACGAAAGAAGTGGAGTTTCCTAATCATCTTGTAGCCCCTCAATTATAAATTTGGTGCGATTCACACTCATGAACAAGACTCTACTCAACGTGGCTTATGAGATATCCTAGGACCATTCTAAACATTGTGCTTTGATTACCAAGTTAGTCACGACCCAGGGGTACACCCTAGATGTAAGATGGCGTATAGGACCCCGAGAGGCCCTGTACAAGCCACTTAGCATTTATAACATAAGAAATAGTACAAAAGAAGTAAAGACAACATTTCAAGTCCAAGCATTTTATAAAGAAAGCGGAAGTCTAAAACACTTGTCTCAATAGCCATCTAAAACAATTGAATGAAATTGGGCCTAGCCCATACATCATGTCCAAAACTGGAAATATAAAATTGAACTAAAACAATAAAAGTTTGTCTTCAAAGCATGAGGACTCACAAAAGCTCGGGAACCTCGAAATCAACCACTAGCCATGAAACTGATGACCCTGACTGTCGGACCCTACATTTGGAGAAATATAGGCAAGAGTATGTGTTGGAACAAAACAATGTACCAAGTATGATAGCTATGTATAAAACATTTAAATCATACAAAAAGGGGACATTTCATGACATGCAATTGACCAAGCTAAAACATGATATAAAGGGTTAGAAAACATGAGTCATAAAACATGGTCAATGCAAGCTAACATCATTAAAATCTTTGAACACATATGAGATACTTCTTAAAGTAACCTTAGTTCATTATTATGTGGGAAGTAGCCTTAACCGACTTAGAGACCATATGAGCTATAAAATGATCCCTCGGTGTCTCCCACACCGAAAAGGGTTGTCCTACTTGCCAAGCTAAGGACCATGAATATCTAGCTTAACTAGATCCACTAGCTAACGTTTATCTAGACAATCATCCTATGGGGGCACGTAGGTAAGGGATAAGGAGATTGCTTCAAGAAACTCGGCATCTACTAACGGGAGAGCTTGCATCTCAATATCCTCTCGGTTCTAAGCATAAATCCCACGGAATAGTCATTTTTTACTTGTTCTTATTATCCATAGAAGGGCACGTCATCTTGCCAATCCAAGCTAAGTCATTATCCATGGAAAGTTATCATTCAACAACCAATCCAAGCTAGGTTTCATTAGGATAGCTCTTAATCTTTGATTCAATTAGGTGAGAAGACCTTTCAACCTTAGAATCCTTATTATATGAGAAAACCTTTCACATCATGCTTTCACGCGTATTTGAGAATAATCCTTTCAACAACACAACAACAACTGTATATGAGAATAATCCTTTCAACAACACAACAACAACACCATCATTGATGCTTTACTCTCAAAGCATCCTTAAAACATTAGTATAGGTTTCATAAGAACATGCATCATTCCATAATTTACCTTTCAAGGTTCAAAACCCACTTTCAATCATCAACATTTAGAAAACATGGGTTAGATATGGATTTAATCATAAATTCATGTAATTCTATCAATACATGCTTAATTTCATAAAACGTTTCCTTCATACTCAAAATCCCACATCATACGATCATAACTTGGAAAATATGGGGATTACATGGGTTCATAGGGTAAATCATCATAAAATCATAGTATTTCATTAATTCATGCATAAGAGATCACAATTCAATCATTTAAATCAATAATGAAGAGAACTCATGACAATTGAAGAAAACGCTAACTCAATTGGGGATTTCTATCTTTGAAAATAGGAGAATTTGGGAACTCCATGAATGGAAGGAATCCATGGATGAAAACTGTCATACCTCAAAGCCAATTTCTTATCTTCAATGGAGGAATGGAGACTTGACTTTAAACATTAGGTTGAATCCTTCTTCATCAAGCTTTCTAGAGAGATAAATATTTGAGAGTTCTTCTTTTTGGTGATTTGAAGAGAATGAAGTGAATGAACTAATTTGGGGGTTGGAATCACTTATATAGGGGTCTTAGTGAAGGGTAAAATGACGTAGTATAGAGATAAAATAATTAGGAAAAGACCCAACTAACCCTAAAATAACTGCCGACCCTGCCACCAATGACTCACGACTGACGGACCGTGGACTGCCAAACGGTCTGTCCTGCACAGCCGTCAGTAGATACTGAAACTTTGGGCCTGACCACGGACCGTGGTCTGACCAATGGTCTGTGGGTCAGGCCGTGGTTCATGGCCTCTGAGGATCCTGGGGGTGACCAATCCACGGATCACCCTACGGTCTGTGGTCCTAGCCACGGGCCGTGGTTGGCCTTCGTGGCTGGCAGCTGGAACTTCCTGAAATAAGTTATCTTACCCTCATTCGGATCCAGGGTGTTAAAATATATCCCCCTTGGGATCATTCTTCCTCGAATGAGATGCAAGCTAGTACGAAAATATTAGGAGAGGAACTAACAACCCAACCATCAATGCAACTTAATCTAAATGCATACCACCAATGAGGAAATATCGTCTCCAAGCTAAGACGTAATCAAATCATCATAAGAGGGGTGAAACTAACTCTAACAGCCCATCATACATGCAATACACATATCCGAGGAGGAAACATCAACTCCAAGTGAAAATATGCTCAAATGCATATATCAGAGGAGGAAACATCAACTCCAAGCTAAAGACATGCTCACAACATCATATCATGTAGACTACATGCAATTCATACTCATATGCACATAAACATGTAGAAATCAATCAAATTAACTCATTTTCTCTAAACTTGAACTTTTCATAACTTATGCATAGTAAGGAAATCATGGAAACATTTAAGACACATGACTCCAAAACAAGGACAACTCGAGAGGAACTCATTACCTAAAGCTAGAGTATGATTCGAAGGAAAAATATGAGGATATCGGGACATCATATCTGCCTCGGCCTCCCATGTAGCACCCTCAACTAACTGATTCCTCCAGAACACTTTCACGGAAGCAACTGCCTTGTTTCTCAATTTCTTGACTTGCCGGTATAAAATCTCAACAGGAACTTCTTCATAAGAAAGATTCTCCTTAACTACCAACCCTTCTAAGGGAACTATGGATGTCGGATCACCAACACATTTCTTCAACATAGAGACATGGAAAACCGGATGCACCGATGCCAACTTATTTGGCATATCTAGCTCATAAGCAACCTTGCCAACACGTCTCAAAATATGATATGGGCCTACATATCAGGGACTAATCTGTCCTTTCTTACCAAACCTCATTACACCCTTCATGGGTGAAATTTTTAAGTAAACTCAATCATGAACATCAAACTCAAGATCTCTTCTTCTTACCTTGACATATGACTTTTACCGACTATGAGCCATTTTCAACCTCTCTCTAATAAGTCGAATCTTCTCTATAGCCCCATGTAGAAATTTGGGACCTATTAGGGCAACTTCACCCACCTCAAACCAACCTATAGGAGATCTACACCTCCTACCATACAGTCCCTCAAATGGCGCCATACCAATACTCGAGTGATAGCTATTGTTATATGCAAACTCAATCAATGGCAAATGGTCATCCCAATTACCCTTAAAATCAATCACATAAGCTCTCAACATGTCTTCCAACGTTTGGATAGTACCCTCCGCTTGCCCATCGGTTTGGGGATGAATGGTCATACTAAGCTTAACACGAGTACCAAGACCCTTTTGGAAAGACTTCAAAAACTGAGAAGTGAATTGGGTAGAGAAAATGATCAAAATGGTCCTTCATGTATAGGGGTTGAATTATTTTGGTCCTTCATATATATGAGTTTATGGAAATAGTCCTTAATGTATATAAAAATATGATCATTTTAGTCCTTAACCCTAAAACTAACCATAAAAGTAAAAAGTGTTGTTAAATTTAACAGTGGGTCCCTCAGAATTGACACCTAGCATACCTCCTCTTCTCCTTCTTCAATTTTCTCTCTTTCACAATTAGAGATCATTCTCCATCTTCAATCCACCCACCTTCCATATTCTTACAAGAAAAGTTAAACACATTACGCTCATTTCTTATCTCCATCTACCTCTACAAAACAATTCTCGTAGCTTACATTTTCATATATACAAAAAAACAAAAGTAAAAATGAGACCACTGACACATACAAACTAAATAAATTTACTGAAATACTTCATTAATTCCTCTTAGAAGACTGCCATAAATTAACTTTTTTCAAGCTTTAATTATATACTCTTGTTGAAACTCTATACGGAAAGGATATAGCTTTGTTGTTTCCCCCTTTTTGAAATTAATAATTTTTTCATGATTTTTTTAATTCCATTATTCATATAAAAGTAAAAATTTAACGGGTCAGAGGTAAAACTAAAATTTTTAACATGTTTTTTAGAAATTTAAAGAGACTTTAAATCATTAGTCAAAGAGAATTTTGATAATGGAAAAAAAAATTGGCTTCTTCTTCTTTGTCCAGTGAAGAAGAATTGGGTGAAGAGAGAAGATTTGGGGGAGAAGGGTTTGTCATGTATTAATATAGAGGACCCTCATTAAATGTAACTGTAATTTTTAATTTTATGGTTAGTTTTAGGGCTAAGAACTAAAATGATAATCTTTTTATATACATGAAGGACAATTTTGATAAGCTGATATATATAAAGGATCAAAATCATTCAAACCCTATACATTTTGGTCATTTTCTCGAATTGAGTACCACGATCGGAAATAATGGACAAAGGCACTCCATGTAACCTTACCATTTCTCTCAAGTACAACTTGGCATAATCCTCCGCCGAATAAGAAACCTTGATGGGAATAAAATGATCCGATTTCATCATCCGATCTACTATAACCCAAATCAAGTCATGTTGTCGCCGGGTGCGAGGCAAACCAACAATGAAGTCCATATTCACATCTACCCACTTCCAAGTAGGAATACTAATGTCTTGGGATAAACCTCTCGATTTCTGATGCTCAACTTTTACTTGTTGACAATTTGGACACTTAGTCACAAATTCCGTAATATCCTTCTTCATACCATTCCACTAATAGACCTCCCATAAATCACGGTACATCTTGATGGCTCCCGGGTGAATGGAACACACAAACTATCTTGATATCGAAGGATACCATCTCCCTCTTGGGAGAAAGCTCCAAAGGATTTCTTAAGTACCGCTTCTTTTAAGTCGACCAAAATTGGATCAAGACCTTGCTTGGCTTTCACATCCGCCACTAAAGATGATTCTTAACCATTGTGGACCATAACACCACCCTTGGTTGATTCCATTAACCGAACACCCAATCGGGCCAATCTATGAACATCTCGAACCAACTCTTTCTTTTCTTCTTCAATATGAGCAACACTTCCCATGGATAACCGACTAAGAGCATCCACCACCACATTTGACTTTCCGTGGTGATAGAGAACACTCATGTCATAGTATTTCAATAGCTCAAGCCACCTTCTTTGACGAATATTTAGATCCTTTTGATTAAACACATATTGCAAACTCTTGTAGTAGGTAAACATATCTACATGCACAGCATACAAATAATGCCTCCAAATCTTTAAGGCAAAAACAACCGCCGCTAGTTCAAGTTCATGGGTAGGGTAATTCTTCTCATGAATCTTAAGTTGCCTTGAGGCATAGGCAATAACCTTCCAATTCTGCATATGCACACACCCTAACCCAATTCTTGAGGCATCACGATAAACCAAAAAACCATTTGTCACTTCCGGTAAAGTCAACACCGGAGCATAAGTATGTCTATCCTTCAACTCTTGAAAACTCTTCTCACATGCTTCAGACCATATGAACTTAGCCTTCCTTTGAGTCAAAGCCGTCAAAGGAGAGGCAATTGAAGAGAATCCCTCAACAAACCTTCTATAGTAACCGGCTAAACCCAAGAAACTTCTAATATCTGAATGTGATAGAGGTTTAGGCCAACTCTTGAACGCATCCGTTTTCTTAGGATCTACCTCAATACCCTTACTTGAAACAATATGGCCAAGGAATGCTACGGACCTTAGCCAAAACTCACACTTGCTAAACTTCGCAAAGAGTTGTTGGTCCTTAAGAACTTGCAACACGATCCTCAAATGATCAATATGCTCATTCTCACTTCTCGAATAGATCAATATATCATCATTGAACACAATCACAAACATGTCAAGGTATTGTCTAAACACCCTATTCATCAAATCCATAAATACCACCGGAGCATTAGTCAAACCAAACGACATTAGTAAGAACTCATAATGACCATACCAAGTTCAAAAATCCATCTTCGGAATGTCATCTTCCTTCACCCTCAATTGGTGATAACCCGATCGAAGATCAATCTTAGAAAAATAACTTGCTCCTTGAAGTTGGTGAAATAAATCATCTATCCTTGGAAGAGGATACTTATTCTTAATGTTCACCTTGTGCAACTGACGATAATCAATACACATACGAAGAGAACCATCTTTCTTTTTAACAAAAAAATTGGAGCACCCCATGGAGAGATACTCGGTAGGATGAAACCCTTATCAAAAAAATATTTCAATTGTTCTTTCAACTCCTTAAGTTCTACCGGGGCCATACGGTAAGGAGGAATAGAAATAGGTTGCGTATCTGGGAGAAGATCAATACCGAAGTCTATTTCCTTTTCATGAGGAATACTGGGTAAATCATCTGGGAACACTTCTGGAAACTCATTAACAATGGGGACCGACTCAAGAGAAGGGGTTTCGGAATCTATATCCCTCACCCTAACTAGATGGTAAATGCAACCCTTAGAAATAATCTTTCTAGCTTTAAGACAAGAGACAAACTGACCCTTAGGCATAAAATTTTCCTTCTTCCATTCTAGGACAGGCTCATTCGGAAACTGAAACTTGACTATATGAGTTCTACAATCAATAGAAGCATAACATGAGTGCAGCCAAACATGAGTGCAGCCAATTCATACCAAGAATAACATCAAAATCTAGCATATCAAGATCTACTAAATCAACAAGAATAACTCTATGGGACAAGGAAACGGGACACTTTCTATTATACCCTCTTAGACACAAAAGAATCACCAACAGGAGTAGAGACAGAAAAAGGTTCTAACAACACATCTGGAAGAACATCAAACCTCATAGCCACATATGGCGTCACAAAAGATAAGGTAGCACCGAGATCAAGTAAAATATAAACATCAAGTTGGAAGACTTTCAACATAGTGGTAACCAGATCAAGAGAACCCTCATGTTCACCAGGAGTCTGAACATTGGAACCCAAACCACTAGGAGGAGCTTTCTTGCCCTCTCTTCCCTTAGCCGTAAGCATCGGGCAATCTCTCATCTTGTGACCACGTTTACCACAACTGAAGCAATCATCCATGCCGGCTAGGTACTTACCCTCGTGTGTCTTTCCACACCAAGCACAAGTAGACATAGGCAATGAAGAACCACTACAATTTCCTCCTTGAGGCTTAGGGTTAGACACCCTATCTTTGTTGAACTTAGAAGGAGCATTGGAGGAACCTGTATCGGAAAAACTTTCTCAAAATCTAGAACGACCATGTCCATCGAACCTTGCATGAGAGAAATTACCATCACTGGTCTTAGCCCTTTTTGTCTCCCTAGACTTTTCCTTAAGTTTTTCCTCTTCGATCTGTTGAGCATGAACCATGAGACGAGAGATGTCCATGTCATTAATGAGCATGGCGGTACGACACTCTTTAACCACTATTTCGGATACACCCAAAACGAACTTACTCATCCTTGCCATTGAATCATTAACCATTGTTGGAACATATTTCGACAATTGTGTGAAATTCAAAGCATATTCCCTCACACTAATATTTCCTTGACAAAGGTTGATGAACTCAAGCACCTTTGCTTCCCTTATCTAAAAGGGAAAGAACCTATCAAGAAAAGCAGTCTTAAACTTCTCCCTATCAAGAGGACCCGCATCTTCCGGTCTCCCTTCTTTTCATTGGTTTGAACCAAGTTTGAGCCACCCTTTAAGTTGATAAGCGGCAAACTCCACTTTATCCACCGGCGTAACTCCCATGATCATCAACACCTTATAAACCTCATCAATGAACTCTTGAGGATCTTTCTCAACGTTAGAACCGTGAAACTCTTGAGGATTCATCCTAGTGAAGTCCCTCACTCTAGATGCCATCGTACCCACATTTGAGTTCACGGGAACCGCAACCTCCGTATTTTCTTGGGCCGTCATGGCTTGAGCCAACACTTGAAAAGCAGCCCTAAACTCCGCATTAGTTACTTACTCAGCCAAAGGATTGACCGGAACTTGAGGAGATTGGGGAGGAGCTTCTAGTTCCTCATTCTCCCTCAAATTCCTTCTAGCATAAGCTCTTCGAGTAGCCGTATCTAGTAGATCATCAGATAAGGATTAGGAGAGAGACCTTATAGAGTTAAACTCTATCACACAAAATTAGAGTAAAAAAAGAAGTGGAGTTTCCTAATCATCTTGTAGCCCTCATTCATAAATGTGGCGCGCTTCACACTCATTAACAAGACTCTACTCGATGTGGCTTATGAGACATCCTAGGACCATTTTAAACCTTGTGCTCTGATCACCAAGTTTGTCACAACCCAGGGGTACACCCTAGATGTAAAAGGTCATATAGGACCCTGAGAGGCCCCATACAAGCCACTTAGCATCCATAACATAAGAAATAGAACAAAAGAAGTAAAGACAACATTTTATGTCCAAGAATTTTATAAAGAAAGCTGAAGTCTAAAACACTTGTCTCAGTAGCCATCTAATACAATCAAATGAAATTTGGCCTAGCCCATACATCACGTCCAAAACTGGAAATATATGAAAGAACTAAAACAATGAAAGTCCATCCTCGAAGCATGAGGACTCACCAAATCTCGGGAATCTCAAAATCAACCACTAGCCACGAAACTGATGACCCTAACTGTCGGACCCTACATTTGAGGAAATGTAGGCAAGAATATGCGTTGGTACAAAACAATGTACCAAGTATGATAGCAACACAGAAAACATTTAAATCATGCAACAAGGGGACATTTCATTACATGCAATTGACCAAGCTAAAACATGATGTAAAGGGTTAGAAAACATAAGTCATAAAACATGGTCAATGCAAGCTAACATCACTAAAATCTTTGAACACATATGAGATACTTATTGAATTAACCTTAGTTAATTATTATGTGGGAAGTAGCCTTAACCGACATAGAGACCATGTGAGCTATAACATGATCCTCCGGTGTCTCCCACACCGAAATAGGTTGTCCTACTTGCCAAGGTAAGGACCATTAACTTCTAGCTTAAGTGGATCCACTATCTAATGTCTATTTATACAATCATCCTATGGGGGCATATAGGTAAGGGATAAGGCGATTACATCTAGAAACCTGACCTCTACTAATGGGAGAGCTTCCATCTCAATATCCTCTCAGTGTTGAGGATAAATTCCATGGAATAGTCATTTATTACTTATTCTTATTATCCATAGAAGAGCACGTCATCTTGCCAATCCAAGGTAAGTCATTATCCATGGAAAGGTATCATTGAACAACCAATCCAAGCTAGGTTTCATTAGGATAGCTCTTAATCTTTGATTAAATTAGGTGAGAAGACCTTTCAATCTTAGAATTGTTATTATGTGCGAAAACCATTCACATCATGCTTTCATGTGTATATGAGAAAAATCCTTTCAATAACACAACAACAACATCATCATTGATGCTTTAATCTCAAAGCATCCTTAAAACATTAGCATAGATTTCATAAGAACATGCATAATTCCATAATTTACCTTTCAAGGTTCAAAATCCACTTTCAATCATCAACATTTAGAAAACATGGGTTAGATATGGATTTCATCATAGATTTATGTAATTCTATCAATACATGCTTAATTTCATAAAACTCTTCCTTTATAGTTAAAATCCCACATCATACGATCATAACTTGGAAAAACATGGAGATTACATGGTTTCATAGGGGAAATGATCATAAAATCATAGTATTTCATCAATTCATGCACAAGAGATCATAATTCAATCATTTAAATAAATAATCAAGAGAACCCATGACAATTGAAGAATTCCCTAACTCAATTGGGAATTTCTATCTTTGAAAATAGGAGAATTTGGGAACTCCATGAATGGAAGGAATCCATGGATGAAAACTATCATATCTCAAAGCCAATTGCTTATCTTCAATGGAGGAATGAAGACTTGACTTGAAACCCTAGGTTGAATCCTTCTTCTTCAAGCTTTCTAGAGAGAGAAATATTTGAGAGTTCTTGTTTTTGGTGAGTTTGAATAGAATAAAGTGAATGAACTAATTTGGGGGTTGGAATCACTTATATGGGGGTCTTAGTAAAGGGTAAAACGACATAGTATAGAGATAAAACAATTAGAAAAAGACCCAACTACCTCTAAACTAACTGCCGACCCTGCCATCCATGACTTACGACTGACGGACCGTGGACTGACCAACGGTCCATCCTGCACAACAGTCAGTAGATACTGAAACTTTGGGCTTGACCTACAGCTCCTTGACCACGGATCGTGGTCTGATCGATGGTCCGTGGGTCATGCCCTTTGAGGATCCAGGGGGTGACCAATCCACAGACCACCCTACGATCCGTGGTCCTAGCCACGGGTCGTGGTTGGCCTTCGTGGCTGGCACCTGCAACTTCCTGTCATTAGTTATCTTACCTTCTTTCGGATCCAGGGTGTTTCATCGGGATAAACCTCTTGTTCACCATGAGTATGAACGGCATAGAATCGGTTTTGATTGGGAGCATTTGAACCCGAACAACTAGGAGGAGCGTGCTTGCCCTCTCTTCCTCTAGCCGTGAGCATTGGGCAATCCCTCATTTTATGACCACTTTTACCACAACTGAAGTAACCATTCGTTTCGGCTAGGCACTTACCCTCATGCGTCTTTCCACACCTACCACAAGTAGACATAGGCAATGACGACCCACTACCATTCCCTCCTTGAGACGTAGGGTTAGACACCCTATCTTTATTGAACTTAGGAGGAGCATTGGAATAACCTTGACCGGAAAACCTTTGTCAAAACCTAGGACAACAATGTCCATCGGACCTTTCCTGAGAAAAATTACCATCACCGGTTTTAGCCCTTTTTGTCTCCCTAGACTTTTCCTTAAGTTTCTCCTCTTCGATCTGTTGAACATGAACCATGAAACGAGAGATGTCCATGTCATTAATGAGCATGGCGGTACGACATTCTTTAACCACCATTTTGGACACACCTGAAATGAACTTACTCATCCTTGCCCTAGGATCAGCAACCATTATTAGAGCATATTTAGACAATTCTATGAACTTCAAAGCATATTCCCTCTCACTCATACTTCCTTGACGAAGGTTGATGAACTCAAACACCTTTTCTTCCTTCATCTCAAGGGGAAAGAACCTATCAAGAAAAGCATCCATAAACTTCTCCCAATCAAGAGGACCCACATCTTCCGTTCTCCCTTCTTTCCATTGATTATACAATATTTGAGCCACACCCTTAAGTTGATAAGCGGCCAACTCTGCATTTTCCACCGGCGTCACTCACATGATCATCAACACCTTGTAGACCTCATCAATGAACTCTTGAGGATCTTTCTATACCTTAGAACCACGAAACTTCGGATGATTCATCCTAGTAAAGTCCCTCACTCTAGATGTTGCTGGACCCACATTTGGGTTCACGGGAACCCCAACCTCCCTATTGGCTTGGGCTGTCATGACTTGAGCCAATACTTGAAAAGCAGCCCTAAACTCCGCATTAGTCACTTGCTCGGTCAAAGGATCGACCGGAACATGAGGAGCTTGGGGAGGAGCTTCTTGTTCCTCATTCTCCCTCACATTCCTTCTAGCGAAAGCTCTTCAAGTAGCCATATCATGTAGAGCATCAGATAATGATTAGGAGAGAGACCTTATAGAGTTAAACTCTATCCCACAACTTTAGAGTAATGAAAGAAGTGGAGTTTCCTAAACATCTTGTAGCCTCTCATTCATAAATATGGTGCACTTCACACTCATGAACAATACTCTACTTGATATGGCTTATGAGACATCCTAGGACCATTTTAAACCTTGTGCTCTGATTACCATACTCTACTTGATATGGCTTATGTCTCCTTATGCATGAATTGAGATAATTGCATATTTTTTTACTTGAACCCATGCATGATCCATGATTTCTAGATTTCATCATATAATAAAGCTTTTGAATTATGAAAGATGAATTTATGAAGATATGCATGTTTCATTATGAAATTGATGAGAATGTTTTAAGGTTTCTTTGAGAATAGATCATTGATGTTGTTGTTTTTGTGAAAGGATTTCTCACATACAACTCAAACATGAAGGATTTTCTCACATAAAGGATTCATAATGTTTAAAGGTGTTCTCACCTAAGATGAATCAAGATTAAGGAGCTATTCTGATGAATTCTTTCTTGGATTGGCTACTTGATGTGCCCTTCCATGGATAATAAGATAAGTTAAGAAAATTGAATATTCCGTGGGATTTCTGCTTAGCACCGAGTGGATAAGTGGTGATTAACCATGTCCCATAACTATGTTCCATCATATGTTGTCTTAAATAGACATTAGCTAGTGGATCCACCTAAGCTAGAATTTCATGGCTCTTACCTTGGTAAGTAAGGACATCTTTTTTCACTGTGGGATAGACACTGATCTTGGGCATATTTATATGTCTGATTACTATGAATTACCCATCTTTTAACGTAAGTTTAGGGACATTCACTAACTAACTAAAATCTTTTAATTTAGGATTGCGATGATTGCATACTAATATACATGATTAGCTATTTTGCAGGGTTCCTAAGAGAAGTGATTGAATTATGAAAGAAAAGGAGTTGAAGACGACAAGTGATGCCAGGAGCAAAAGATGGCGTGGCTCCCCAGCATCACTAGTGCAACAAGGGCGTGACGCGCCAGGCCAAGCTTGACTGGGGATGCATTTTGGCGCACTGGAAGCGTGGCGCCCCAGCCTTCCAGGCGCGAGTTTGGCGTGACGCCCCAAAGATTGACGAGCTTTTTGGTGAAAATTGGTTTAATTAGGATTCCTTTTTAAGCTAGAATTGGAAATATTTTCCTAATGTCTATAAATAGGACCCTAGGTGTATTTTGTAGGGGGTTCGACTACTTTTTGGTGTGCAAGAGCAAGATCAAAGTTTTATAATAGGTTTTGATTTTCTAACTCTTCTTTATTTTAGAAATCGCATGAACAATTCTATTTTGTGGTTTTTGAATATTATGAGTGGCTAAACACCCTTGTTCTGGGTTGTAGCTACAAATTGATTGTTGAGTATTAAAGGTTTTTGAATTAATTCTTGGTTATCATTTTAAGTTACTTTTATATTCTTGCTTTACTATTTCTTGACTGGCCATCATAGATATAAATCTCTTGTCTATTCTTAAAATCGAGAGAGGATAAGGTAGATAGATCAAAGGATATAGAAAGCTTGATCTTCCATTAAGTTGAGTTGATTTGTGTTTAGGAGTGACACCAGGACGAACACCTAGCTTGGTTAATAAACATGATGAAAAATAAATGCTTGCCAATTAGCACTGTCTATCCCCGCTCAACGATGTAATTAGACAGCTAATTGGAGTAGGCAATTATAGGTTGGGAGACCATAATCATATAATTAACCAAGTAAATCAGTAACTTGATAACCTAAATTAGTTCATTGCTTAAGATACAATACGTGAAATCCAACGCATGGTGCAGCCATGGAATTGTCTCTAACTTTCTTAAAACATCAAATTGAAATCGTTCGCATTAGTTATATTATTTATTGCATAAGTCGTAGCAGTAATTAACACATTCAAACTCTTCTAATGGTTACTTTTGTCGAATTTTGGAATTAAGTTACTAAGTATAAGTTGATCATAAGTCCCTTGGGAACGAAAATTCGTTTCTAAAGAAACTATATTACTTGCACGATCCCGTACACTTGCGTGTGCAATTGGGAGCAACAAGTTTTTGGCGCCGCTGCCGGGGACTTAGAAATTAATTTATATTTAATTTTCTTAAGTCTATAATTAGATTGTTCAAGTGTTAATAAATTGATCTGAGCTCTTGTGTATTGCAGGCACTTGATTCTCATGTCTGGCTCGGAAACGAGATCTTGTCGAACCAGACGACGAACCTGAAAGAGCTCTATAACTACGACGAAAGCTGGTGAATCAAGGACGTCAACAAGAATTAGGGCTCGGTCTCCGGGAAAATATTGAGGGTGACCACATGGAAAATATGAATAATCAAGAACAAGAGGTACCCCGAGTTATACCGGCAAGACCAGTCTGTGATGTGACAGTTCCACTCAAAGCCAGTGTGGCGTCTAGTATACGGAAACCACCACGTGGTGGCAGATTTGAACTGAAACAAAACATGGTGCAGCTCATCCACTAGATGGGATAATTCACCGGTCTCCCTCACGAGGATCCTCAAGTCCACATTCGGAAATTTTTGGATATAAGCGATACATACATCCCGAATGGAGTTTCATTAGACTTTATGAGGTTGACTCTTTTTCCACACTCGTTATTGGGAGCCGCCATGCAGTAGTTAGATTCAGAGCCACCAAATTACATCACTACATGGGATTATCTAGCAAAGAAGTTCTTGAGTCAATTCTTTCCATCGGGCAAAACTGCACGGTTGAAGAGTGAAATATTGAGCTTCAAGCAGAAAAATTGGGGAGGATATGTACCAAGCATGGGCTCGTTTCAAACAATTGCTGAATGCTTGTCCACATAACTACCAAGCTAATAAGGTACTTGCTCACACTTTCTTAGAGGGTCTGGATTATAATGCACGAGTACTTCTTAATAGTGCAGCAGGTGGACAAGCTTTAGCAAAGACCCATGAGGAGCTATTTGACCTCCTAGATAGACTCTCAGAAAGAAAACCCAGTTTGGGATGGGGAGGTGCCAAGGACCACAACACAAAGGGCTGCAGGAATTTTAGATGTGGATCAAGCTAACGTAATAAACGCGAAACTAGATGAAATGAACCACAACATAACCATGCAGTTCAAACAAATTGCACTAAATCAATCACCGGTGAATACTATACATCAGGAAACAAGGTTGTGCAGAGTTTGTGGTAGAGGAGCACATGAAACTGAACTTTGTGAGGCAGATCCAGATTCCGTAAACTATGTGGGAAATGCGCAAAGAGGTCGAGGTCAGCAAAATTTTGGCAATACTTATAACTCCAGTTGGAGAAACCATCCTAGCTTCTCATGGGGTGGAAACCAAAACCAAAACCAAGCGCAAGGGTCTAACTAATACCGAGCACAAGGAATGGGGCAGCAATATCAAAATCCTAGCCAAGGAGGAAATTTAAGTGCACCGAAAGGGGGGATGACTAATGAAGAGTTACTCCAAAAGCTAATGGCAGTAAGATAAGCAAGATGAGAACATAAGAATCACTCAAATATCTCAAATGAGTCTGGAAAAAACAAGTTGAACAACTGGCTAATTCACTCAACTTGCATCCTCAAGGAGGTTTGCCTATTGAAACTGAACCCAACCCTAAGCAATTGAATGCTGTGAGTACTAGAAATGGGCTAAAACTAGAGGAACTAGCTCCAAAGAAGAGAGATACTGAGGTAGTTAATAAAGAAAAGAAACAAGAAGAGGTGGTAAAGAACTCTAATGTTGAGAAGAATGTTCCTCAAATGAAACCGACCCCTCCGTTTCCATAAAATTTCAGAAAAGCAGAATGAAGATGAATGCTTCGGTAAGTTTCTCTCTCTCGTTAAACAGGTTCACATGAACCTGCCTTTGGTTGACATTTTGCAGTGAATTCCAAAGTATTCCAAGTATGTGAAGGAGATAGTGGCAAACAAGAGGAGGCTCACGGTGTATGAAACGGTAGCACTTACTGAGGAGTGTAGCTCTCGAATTCATAATAGACTACCTAAGAATTTGAAGGATCCGGATAGCTTCACGGTGCAAATTACAATTGGGAAAAGTGTTCATGCCCGAGGTTTATGTGATTTGGGTGAAAGCATCAATTTCATGCCGGCATCCTTATATAAGAAACCTTGGGAAGTCCAAAACCAACCACTGTCATTCTCCAACTCGCGGATAGATCCATATCTAGGACAGAAGGGGTAGTAGAAGATGTGTTGGGGCTTTGAGCCTGATCCGGACGTTCCATTTATTTTGGGGCATCCTTTCTTTGCCACGCGGTGAACATTGATTGATGTAGCAGCTGGGCAATTAACTATGAAGGAACATGATAAGGTTGAAATGTTTGACGTCTATCGCGCTTTGAAATTGCCCTCCATCTTTGAAGAGTTGTCCGCCATTACTGTTGTAGATTTAGCAGTTGAGTTGCATCGCATTGCTTCCGAGGATCCATTGGAAAAAGTTTTACTGGGACATGACATAGATGGAGATACTGAAGCTCAAGATATAGCGTCTTGTCTAAATTTGGTAGTTATGGGAACACACAGAGGTAGTGTAGAATCATTGGATCGTGAATTGGGGCCTCAACCCAAACCCTCAATTGAAGAGGCACCTAAATTGGAGTTGAAATCTCTGCCTGCTCACCTAAGGTATGCGTATTTGGGTACCAATGAAACCTTACATGTAATACTTTCTGTAGAATCGTCTGAAACACAGGTTGATGCAGCATTGAGAGTCTTAAAATGAAGGAAGACAGCTATTAGGTGGCAGATAGCGGATATTCATGGGATTAATCCGGCATTATGTATGCACAAAATATATATGGAGGAGGATCACAAACCGAGTGCACAACATCAACTTAGACTGAATCGCTTGATGAAAAAATTGGTGAGAAAGAAAGTAATAAAGTGGTTAGATACTTGAATCGTGTACCCAATTTCTGATAGCAAGTGGGTAAGTCCTGTGCAGTGTGTCCCAAAGAAGGGAGGTATGACAGTGGTGATGAACGATAAAAATGAGTTTATCCCCACTAGAACTTTCACTGGATGGAGAATTTGCATGGATTACCGGAAGCTAAATGAGGCCAGTGAAAAGATCACTATCATGTCCCTTTCATTGATCATATGATTGACCGACTAGCATGGCAGGAGTACTATTGCTTCTTAGATAGGTATTCCGGATATAATCAGATTTTGATTGCGCCCGGAGATCAGGAGAAGACCATATTCACTTGTCCTTATGGTACATATGCATTCAAACGCATGCCATTTGGACTTTGCAATGCACCTGCGACTTTTCAAAGGTGCATGATGGCCATTTTTCATGATATGGTGGAGGACTTTGTAGAGGTGTTCATGGATGATTTATCAGTCTTTAGGAAGTCTTTTGAGGTATGTCTCCAGAATCTTGATAAACTACTTGCTAGATATGAAGACACAAATTTAGTGCTAAACTGGGAGAAGTGTCACTTCTTGGTTCGAGAGGGCATAGTATTGGGTCATAAAGTGTCAAAGTCTGGACTAGAAGTAGATAAAGCCAAGGTGGAAGTTATTGAAAAATTACCTCCTCCTATCTCTGTAAAAGGGGTGTGAAGTTTCCTTGGGCACGCAGGTTTTTACCGGACATTCATCAAGGATTTCTCCGAGATTGCAAGACCTATGTGCAGTCTCTTGGAGAAGGAGGTTAAATTTGAGATTGATGAGATGTGTTTGAAGGAGTTTGAGGTGTTGAAGAGGAACTTAATCGAAGCTCCATTCTTGATTGCTCCTAACTGGGAGTTACCATTTGAACTCATGTGTGATGCAAGTTACGTAGCAGTGGGTGTAGTATTTTGACAAAAGAAAGATAAAGTGTTCCATTCAATCTACTATGCGAGCAAGACCCTTGATTTTGCTCAAGCTAATTACACAGTGACTGAGAAGGAGATGTTGGCTCTAGTGTTCGCCTTCGACAAGTTCAGATCGTATTTGGTAGGTACCAAGGTAATTGTTTATACTGACCATGCAGCTATTAGGTACCTATTCAACAAGAAGGATGTTAAACCAAGGCTAATTCGATGGATATTGCTTCTCCATGAATTTGACCTTGAGATCAAAGACTGAAAGGGTATTGAGAACCAAATAGCGGATCATTTGTCCAGGTTGGAAGATTTCGCCCATGTACATGAAGAGGAACAAATCCCGCAAGAGTTTTCAGATGAAAAATGGCTGGCATTGGATATCTCTCAAGTGCCTTGGTATCCTGATATAGTGAATCTGTTAGTGAGTGGAGAGTATCCCCTAGGGCCAACTACACAACAAAAAAAGAAGTTGACTCATGATGCTAAGTTCTACATTTGGGATGAACCGTTCTTGTTCAAACAAAGAGTGGATAGAGTTGTGAGACGATGCATTCCAGAGTGTGAAGTCAAGCAAGTGCTCGAGAAGTGTCATGCAAGTCCGTATGGAGGGCACCACGGAGGAGAGCGCACAGCGCACAAGGTACTACAATCTGGTTACTTTTGGCCCTCCTTGTTTAAAGATTCTATTGCCTATGTGAAGAGATGTGATCAATGCCAAAGGTTGGGTACTATATCGCGAAGACATGAGATGCCACTAAATAACATTTTGGAGGTGGAAATCTGTGATGTGTGGGGTATTGACTTCATGGGTCCCTTCCCACCATCTAGTGGAAACCAATATATTCTGGTGGCTGTTAATTATGTGTCCAAATGGGTCGAGGCGGTAGCTCTTCCCACGAATGACTCAAGAGTTGTGATTAAATTTATCAAGAAGCATATTTTTACTCACTTTGGCACTCCGAGGGTTATCCTAAGTGATGGAGGTAAGCATTTCATTAACCATTTAGTGAAGAATCTTCTTGCTAAGTATGGTATTCGGTATAAAGTTGCTACAACTTATCATACTCAAACAAGTGGTCAAGTTGAAGTGTTGAATAGAGAGGTGAAGCAGATCTTGCAAAAGACAGTGAATGTGTAAAGAAAAGATTGGTCCAAGAAGCTTGATTATGCACTATGGGTGTATAGAACTACATATAAAACACTCATGGGGACTTTTCCCTATCACATGGTGTTCGAAAAGGCATGTCATCTTCTGGAGGAATTAGAGCACCAAGAGTATTGGGCAATTAAGAAGTTAAATCTGGACCCCGAGCTGGAAGGTAGGAAGCGAGTGGGTCAATTGCATGAACTTGAGGAGTTTAGGATCCATGCATATAAGAATGCCAAGCTCTACAAAGAAAAGACGAAAAGGTGGCATGATAAGCACATAGTTCCTCGCACTTTAACTCCGGGAGAAAAGGTACTACTCTTTAACTCAAGACTTAAGTTATTCCCCAGAAAACTAAGATCGAAATGGAGTGGGCCCTTTGAGGTGGTGAGGATGTCACAACATGGTGCAGTGGAACTTAAAGGTAAAACTGCCCCGTCGTTCTTTGTGAATGGACAAAGGGTGAAGCACTACGTTGGTGAAGATTCGGATCATGATCGGGAGGGTCCTGAGCTGAATGATGAATGATCCAAGCTGATTCGAGTCGCAACGTTAAACCAGGTGCTCCACGGGAGGCAACCCGTGAATGATATGTAATAGGTAGTTAGTTTTGCTTAATTTTGAAATTGTAGCTTAGTTTTAAATTTCTAGGTGTAGAGTGCTTAGTTTTAGTTTTTATTCTTTTTTTTAGGACTGGTTAAGTTTGATTGCTTTGTAATAGTTAGGAGCTATAACGAAAAATACAAAAAGACGAGTCGTGCCAAGACCAAAACTAAGTCGCTAGGTGGGAGGCAACCCACCAATGTTTTCTAACATAGTTTAGTTGATGCGCAGGAGATCGGAGACTACATCACCATGGAGGAGGAAACAAACTTGGTCAGGTGCAGGCCGGGCGCGCCGCGCCAGAGTCCCAAGTACTGGGACCTCTTTTTGGCGCACTGGCAGCGCCTCACACCAAGGTAGCCCAGGAAAAAACTCAAAGCGTCATTGTCAGGCACAGCACGGGCGCATCGCGCCACAGGTCCTGGCGTTTTCTAGGTGCATCGCGCCAAAAAGGAATTGATTGGGGAAGGTTTTTGGTGCACTGTTGGCGCGCCGCCCCCTTATCACGCCAAGCTAGTTGTCTGAAAATTTTTGTCAAAGTCATGGGGGCCACTTCTAAATTAGACCTTAAAACCTGCCACCTACCCAAACCCACCTCACTTTCTCTCTATATTTCTCTCTCTAACCACCTATCTCTTCCAAATTCTCTCTAAATTCCTAACTTTCCTTCTTTTTCTTCACCCATATTCTTCCTAAAAATCCCAATTTCCTCTATAAATCCTTACCAAAACCTTCTTCCCTTACCTTTTTCTCAACTCTCAACCATTAAAACTCACCAAAATCTATCAAATCTTCAAAACCCACATACAACAACCACCCCACTGCCGACCCAACCCCCCTCTTCTTCCTCAAAATTCTTTTCTTTCTTCCTTTCTTCCATTGTTGGGTGTGAAGATGGCTCCAAAGGGTAAATGTCACGACCCGAGCCTACACCCTGGACGTGGCCGGCACTCGAGAACCATTGCTGGTCCCCAAGCGAACCCTCATCCTGGCTGACTACAAGCGGAAGACTAACTCAAGCATATAAAAGCTTAAAAACTGAATAAAAAGAATATATTCAACTCGCCATAAAATAGGCAACTT